>JAJGRW010000690.1:0-12165 GCA_025461045.1 Carex parvula | reverse complement strand
GCCCATTTATGACAGATTTCAAAGCCACGAAGCTAAGTTTAATACTGCCCGTCGAATAAATAATTAACGGTCAAGATATGTCCGGTAGCGACCGATGGTTTTTTTACTTTCCAGAGAAGCCAAGCGGATCCAAACAGAAAAAGAGAAGAGCAGTTACGCGCAGCGGCAACAACGCTCTCATCCAACCACACGCGTCATGAGCCCGTGCTGTTCCCCGCCCCACGACACGCCACCCCTGCTCTCCACGTGACCCGTCAGCATACTTCCTCTCCAGTACGGAAAGGCGCTGTAGCAATGCGGACTTTCCGTATGTATGGACGGTTGGTGACTCAACTGGAGAAGATCCGAGATCCAGTATCCGTATTTTGTTCTGAGGTCCCCGCCCCTTTCAGGTATTGCACTGGGAACGGGAGTAGGTCCGATGGGCATCGGACCTACCTCAGTTCGACGGGTTTAATCACCATCGATTTTCTTTTAGATTCGTGCGAAATGCTTTAAAACCCGTGCATTTAATTTTCAATTTTCGTGCACACATATCATTACGTTATCCTACGGTAGATCTGCCAATCGGAACCAAACTAGGTCCGATGGGCATCGGACCTACACCCATCTCATTGCACTGGATCTCAATTCTCCTTTACTTAACAAGCCAAACACAAAGCAACAAAAACTAAAAAAAGTACACAACGAAAATCGCCCGGTTCCAGTTCCTTGGCACGAACGCTTAACACTTCAAGTGTTCCTCCGTTATTTCTAGGCTAAAAAGTTCCATTGTACACTAGGGATATTGGCCGATTTTTTTTTATTTGTAGCACACACAAAAAAAAAAAAAAAAAATTAAACATAAACTATACTTTTGGATAAATTTTATTTAGTACCACGATGTTGAATTATTCAGCAAATTTTTACGATTTAAAGCATGCTTAATTATTCAGCCGTATTTTAGATAGTTCAAAAATGTTGTCTCCAGTTTCTCAATGATATGCAGATACAATTGTAGAGATCTTCATGAAGTCTAATACTTGGTATTATCTTGGATTTCTTTTGAGTAAAAACAGGGTCACGCCAGTGTTGTAAATAATGGTATGCGCTCGTCGGACGGACGGAGTACCACCAAGAGATTAATCGGTATACGGCTGATTAATCGTTTTCATTATAATTATGTGTATATATTCATAATTTATTAAAAAATAATGTATTTCACTCATCAAACTTATCGAATAAACTTAATTTAACTTAGTTTTATTATTATAACATGACACTATGCTTATTTCTTCTTAATAACATATACATATTTTTCATTTGTAAGAAACACATTTATATAATGCAAAAATAAATTTGAAAATTAAGTTTTTTCAAATACTAATAATATATTATTTGAAAGAAATGAAACATTCCAACATAAAATAAATAAATTTAATTTATGATAACAACTTAATTTCATATATGAACATGTCGTACTAATTGAAAAAATTACATCAGTAAGTAAGAAAAACATATGCTATATAATAATAGAAGAATTAATCAATTTCAAAATAAGTAAGAAGAAAAAACATATATAAAAAATATTTGATGTATATCCAAGTACAAATAAAACTACAATACATAATTTATGAAACTTATTATCACACACAGTCACAGAAAAAAAAAACAATGTGAAATATTCACTGGAATAAACGGAAATAAACGGAGGATTAAATGGGAATAAACGGAATAATCGACAGATTAATCGGAAAAATCCGTTAGTAGACCTCCAATTAGTATATTCGTAACGGTTTGACCGCCGTTAATGATTAACGGACGTTTAATCAACCGTTAAGGCCGTCACGCTCCATATTTGATTGATAATCGTTGTTACCAAGGAGTATCTAGGTTTTTTCAATAGCCAAAGCATTTTTCGCACTAGATGACATATTTCTTTGTGTGAAAATGTAAGCATTGTCATCAACAACCAAGGTAAGGTGCCCTTTTAGGTTAGTTTATCCAAATGTTTACTTTTGAGAAATCCAAAGAAGCTCTTTTGAACCATCTCATAAGCAGGAGAAAGAGAGATGGAGAGAGATTATTTTTTATAAAACTAAACTCATAATCGCTGATTTTTATGTGTTGAGATCACTAAGTATTTCAACGGTTGATTATATATATGCAGGGACCGTGCCAAACCTTATGCTATGGAGGTTAATCGTATAAAATTTTCAGGCTGCGAATAGGTTTCAATTTTACGGTACTCGTAGCATTTTACATTAAATTATATGAAAAATTGTTTATAAGTACCAAAATTATAAAATAAAAAAAATAGTAGGGGTCAATTGACCCCATTACTTCTTACTCTCTCTGTCTCTGATTCTATGCAGACAACAACAATTGTGCTATAAAATGAGATATAGTGAAAAATATGGTATATGTTTAATTTTTTTTTCTTTTCAGGTCATCAATAAAAAAAATGAGGGATAATGGTTGTGTAAAAAGTGATAATTTTTTTATGAACATGTAGAGAAAATAATACATAGTACCTCTAACAGTTTTATTTTAATATATAAAATTTAATTTTATGTTATTATTATTTAAAAAATATAAATATAAAAAATATAAAAGTTAGAGGTATTTGGATCCTCTTCATTTAAATAAGTCCGATGAATCTAAAAAACATGATCAAATATGTTTTGCTAGGAGAAGAACAGTATCAAAAACTAAAATATTGAAAATTTAACGAGAGAATCTATCACCTAGACGAATAGAATCTAAGAATATATAAAATAGAAAATAAAAAATCTGTCTCAGAGACATAAAAAAAGTCCACCTCTAGAGTAGAACTAGGGTTTCTTAAGCTCATCAAGTTTTTTTTGAGCTTAACTCAAAATTTATCAAATTGGTTTCAAGCAACACATCCAAACCATTAAAACCGATCTACTTCACGAATGATGCATTTATATGTCAAATTTATAATTCTTCGAATTAATTTAGTATAAAATCAAGTGATAAAAAAAATAATAAAAAATGAACTCCTTAAAATTAACTTATAAATCATTTTTTTACTGCTTGACTTCATACTAAATTAGTTCAAAAATTTAAAAATTTGTCATGTAAACATATCACTCATGAAATAGATCGGTTTCAACAGTTTGGATGCGTCGTTTGAGTCAATCTAATAGGTTTTTGAGTAAAGCTCATCAAGCTCCTTGGTGAGCTTAAGTACACCTTAGTTTTACTCTAAATTTTAATTAACATATTTGTTGCATTTTAAAAAACTTAGATAACAATATAATTAGCTGCAATACAAAGATGGTCATATTTATCACATGAGTCCGGCTAGTATAACACTAGTGTCATTTCAAATTAAATAACACCACATCTTAAACCATTGAATCTGCTTTAATATTCGTGCAAGACACTAGTGCACGAATATTAAAACAGATCCAATGATTTAAAATATAGTGTTATTTAATTTGAAATGACACTAGTGTTATACTAGCCGGACTCTTATCACATATTAACTTAATATATAAACAAGTGATGGTGTATCTTTGTAAAATATCAAACGTGTTATTTTGAACAAAAATGTTTTCATCAGACGTGCCTTAAAATAAATATACAAATGTTTAAATGAAACCAATAATGTTAGGAAAGGCCGATATTTTTATTAAAACCCCCAAAAAAAAACAAATTATCAAATCTGCTCCCACTTCAAAATTATAATTATTTCTACCCTAACCGCCCGTGGACTGGGCGGTCCACTTTTCCCACCAGACCGCCCAGCAGCCGGGCGGTCCACTTTCGATACCCGACCGCCCAGGGCCCGGGCGGTCCACTTTTAAAACCTGACCGCCCAGCTGCTGGGCGGTCGACTATGGAAATTTTTTTTTTTTTAAAAGCGGTCCGCTGGGAGCAGACCGCTCCCCATCTCTTTCGCCTCTGCCTCCAGCCGCGTCCGCCCCGCCGCGTCGCCGCCCGAACCACCACCCCAGCCGAATCTCTCTCTCCCTCTCTTCCTCTCTCTCTAGAGCTCTCTCTCTCTCTCTCTCTCCCTCTCTTCCTCTCCCTCTCTTCCTCTCTCTCTCTTCCTCTCTCTCTCTAGAGCTTCCTCTCTCTCTCTCTTCTGCCATTCTCTCTCTCTCTGTTCCTGCCTCTTCCTCTTCTCTCTCTTCCTCTCTCTCTTCCTCCCTCTTCCTCTTTCACCCGAACCCTAATTTCGGCCATCTCGGCGACAGTCCGATTATTTTCGGGTAAGTTTCTAAATAATTTTTTTAATTTATATTTTGTATCTTGTATTGGCATTGGAACGATTGGTAGAATTGAATTGTTAATTATCGTGTCCGGGTTGTTGATTTTCCCGAAACGATTGAATTGTTCAAAATTAGAGTTTCCGGTATGAGTTTGTAGTTTAGGGATTTAGGGTTGACAAAACTGAAGTTTATAAATTAGGGTTGAATTGTTAATTATCGTGTGCGGGTTGTTGATTTTCCTGTCGCGATTTAATTGTTAAATTAGGGTTGAATTGTTAAATTAGGGTTTATGATTGAATTGTTTAAATTAGGGTTGAATTGTTAAATTAGGATTTAGGGTTGAATTGTTTAAATTATGTTGAATTGTTAATTTAGGGTTGAATTGTTAAATTAGGGTTTAGGGTTGAATTGTTAATTTAGGGTTTAGGGGTTAAATTAGAATTTAGGGGTTAAATTAGGGTTTAGGAATCAAATTAGGGTTTAGGGTTGAATTGTTAGATTAGAGTTGTAGGGTTGAATTGTTTAAATTTTGTTGAATTGTTAAATTAGGGTTGAATTGTTAATTTAGGGTTTAGGGGTTAAATTAGGATTTAGGGGTTAAATTAGGGTTTATGGATCAAATTAGGGTTTAGGGTTGAATTGTTAGATTAGGGTTGAATTCCTAAATTAGGGTTTAGGGTTGACATAATTAGAGTTTATAAGTTAGGATTTATGGATCAGGATTTGTAAGATAAAATCTTCTGTTTATTGAAATGTAGTATGGTCAGAACTAGACGGGGACGTGCATGGGATGCCCCTCTGGAGACGGGGGAGAGTTCACATGATCACGATGCTGAGGCATCCGGTGCAGCGGCATCCAGTGCAGAGTCATCCGGTGCAGAGGCATCCGGTGCAGAGGTATCCGGTGCAGAGGTATCCGGTGCAGAGTCGTCCGGTGTAGATGCTCCCTTTAGAGATTATCCCCCTCACCATCCTGACACGTTTAGTCCTCTTCTGTGGATCCCACATGTCAGGCACCGTGTCTCACTTGCATCTATGGAGGTACGTTGGTTTTGTATTCCTAATTTAAATAGCATTATTTAATTAGACGTTTATATTGAAATAATTGTAAAATGCAGGACACGACGATGATGACAGTGAGGCATCGCACCCCCGAGATACCATACGTCCGTCACCCGTTGATGGAGCAGTGCATCATGCGTCTCGGGTTGTATCAGTTGGCCACCATGCCTCACTGTGATATTGATCAGGCCCTCGTTTGCGGTCTAGTGGAGAGATGGCGACCGGAGACGCATACATTTCACCTTCCGGTTGGGGAGATGACAGTCACACTAGGCGATGTCAGCGCTTTGTGGGGTTTACGGATAGACGGCGACCCCATCGGTGGTGTCTCAGACCATCCAGACCTGATGCACATGATACCGGAGCTGCTGGGGGCCGCTCCGTCGGACTTGCAAAAGAAGAAGAAGAAGAAGAAAGGAGAGGAGGAGGAGGAGTACCGGTATTCACAGTACTGCATCAGTCTTGCGGCGCTCCGCAGATACTTCCACCGGCGTAGGATCACCCCCCAGACACGTGACGAGCAGGCTGTTCTGAGGTAATCACAAACAGTTACAAATTAAAATATGTTATGGATTGAACAAAAAATGTAGTTATTTATGTTTCTAATTTATATTGCAGGTACGTGAGGGCGTTTGTCTTGGATTTATGTGGCAGCGTCATGTTTGTCGATTCCAGCGGTGACGCAGTCCCGATTATGTTCCTCTCTCTGCTGAGGGACATTCAGCGGCCTTTGAGGTGGAATTGGGGTGGAGCCGTGATCGCTCACTTATACCGGGGCTTGTGTCATGCTTGTCTGGTAAGTTTGTACAAATATTTTAATTTTTTTATTACATATATTATGGTTCCATATTTACCAGAAATGCATCGCATGTCCAAAATTTAGGCGACGAACAGGCAGATTACCGGACCACTTCTTCTACTCCAGCAGTGGTCCTGGTCACATCTACCGGTGTGTCGGCCTGTTCCTCCAGCTCAGGAGGGGCTATGGATGGGAGATGACCCCGAGAGACGTCCGGGGTACGGTGCCATATGGAGTACTCCCCTCACGTACGAGGACACGGGCAGAGGGAGGCCCGTGGGGATTTCGTATGTCCGGGGCCAGCTCCAGATGCTTCACGAGGCGAGCGTCACCTGGTACCCCTATCGTGTGTTCTACGATCGGGGCCTTCTGTGCCCGCTGACATTAGAGCAGAGACCTCTCTCGTTTTATCGGGGGCCGTGCGTATGCTTCTGGATAGTTGAGTATCACTATCCTGATCGAGTGCCCCGTCAGTTTGGCTTGGATGCCTATGTCCCTGATTTTCCAGAGTTAGGCGAGCAGCGGACCACCCAGCTGCACAGGTAACTACCCACTGCCTTATTGTTTCCCTATTTTATTACTTGCTCAGCCATACACGTTACTAATTAATTTATATTGCAGCACTAAACACAACAAGCCCAAAGTCGACTGGAGCACGCATTTCTGGGAGCATTACCAGCGTGCTGCATCACCCCAGTTTCACTTATGGACCCCGCCTCCAGCTCCAGATGCCCCTATGCCGGTCGGGCCTTGGCGATTGCGGTATTTAGTCTGGTACCAGAGATGGGGCATGCCGACGGTTTATCTACAGGGGGACTATGGTGATGCTCTTCGACGGAGACTCACGGGTGAGGGTGACGGATCTAGGACTTACTTGCCTTTCGGTCCGATCCATGCTCGTTCGGTATGTTTAAATGAAACTGACATGCTTAAAAAATTGTAGTTATTTATTCATCTTCTAATAATAATAATGAAAATACATTGTGTGCAGATTTTGACCGCTATTAGAGGAGTGGCACACAGCTTGGTGTGCATGGCGAGAAGAAGTTGGAGAGCGATAGGATGTCAAATGCTCCAACACAGTGCACCGATCGTTGAGGACTCTGGCTGGGACGGGCGCCTCGTTGGTATGTTGCACGATGCCGGGGAGGACATCAATTGGCGCGAGATAAAGGCCCCACCACCAGATCCGGAGCAGCCTAGAGCCCCTATCTACGCTGATGAGATGCCGCCACCTCCTACAGGTAATAATATGTCATACAAATGATCATTATTAAGCGTCTCTTTAAAAGATCATTATTATTAATTTATCTTCATTTCTGCAGATGATGACTCGGGTTGGGCGATCCACCAATGGGTGTTGAACAACAACGCGTGGAACGCGTACTACAACGAGCATGGAGTTCCCGTGCAGCATACCGAGGTAGCAAAAGTTCATTATTTAATTAATTTACTCGTTACTTCTATGTCTTTAATTTAACATTGTTTACATGCAGGATGAGGCTGCCGCCGCCGCCGAGAGAGCTACCTCCGCCGCCGCCGCCGTTTTCTCTTTGGATGACCTAGCTCCAGACGAGGGCGGATGGGAGCCAGCTAGCTCCCACCGACCGCAGTATATGGAGCCCAGACAGCACGACGGCGAGGCCAGTGGGAGTGGGGCACAGACTGCAGATGGCTTTGCCGCTGCTATATTTGGCACACCGCCTCCGGCCACGTATCCTCCTACTTGGGAGGCCGATCCGTGGGTGTTGCGTACACAGGCGGGGATCCATGGGGAGCATGCATTCCACCTGGGGGCGGACCCATGGGCGCGTGAGGCCGTACACGATGACATGCAGGTGGATGAGGTTCACCAGAGGCGTCCGCCGTCGCAGAGAGAGCGCCATGCACCTACTAGGTTGGACCTCTCCGGACCTCGCCCTCGTCGTCGCCGTTAGGGCTTTTATATTTTTTTTAGTTTGATTGGTTTCTAGTATTTCAGTTTGATAGGTTTCTAGTATTTTAGTTTGGATTATTATATTTCATGTTTGGACTGTTATGTTTCATGTTGAGACTTACCATTTAGATTACCTACTTTTATTGTTTAGACTTACTATTTAGATTACCATTTAGAACATTTAAACATTAACAAACTTAATATAAAACTAATCAATTATATTAAAACTACACAATTACATAACATATAAAAATAATCGTCAATTATAAAAATATAATCGTCAACAAATAATAAATATATATCATACAATTTAATATAAAACATTCAAACAAATCATTACAACAATTTAATATAAAACATTCAAACATCATTACAACAATTTAATATAAAACATTCAAACAAATCATTACAACAATTTAATATAAAACATTCAAAAATCATTACAACAATTTAATATAAAAACATTCAAACAAATCATTACAACAATTAATATAAAACATTCAAACAAATTAAAACATAAAACCTTATAAAAAAAAAAATTTCATAGTGGACCGCCCGGGCTCTGGGCGGTCGGGTATCGAAGGTGGACCGCCCGGCTGCTGGGCGGTCTGGTGGGAAAAGTGGACCGCCCAGTCCACGGGCGGTTAGGGTAGAAATAATTATAATTTTGAAGTGGGAGCAGATTTGATAATTTGTTTTTTTTTGGGGGTTTTAATAAAAATATCGGTAGGAAAGGCAGTAAAAAACAAATGGATTAATTGTGGAAGGAATAAATTTATTACACATTAAAACATGAGTGATGTGAAATACTAAAAATTTAAACATCTCTTTATAGTTTATGTACTTACAATTAGAAGATTACGAAAACGAAGTCCAAAACAAATTAGATTTTCTTTTTTGCGATTACCATCCAACGACCGTTAATTTAATGCAGCGACAGAATGAACGCACAATATTTAACAGCAAATCCAGTTACCAGTAGACTGGAGATCTAGTAGACTACTCTCCCTCTCTCTCTCCCTTCTCTGTCATCCACCATTAACTCCTCACGGCGTAGAGAGAGGACAAGAGAAATAAGGGAGAAAGGTGAATGGCAGGCGCCGCTCGTCTGTAGTCCGTACGAAAGAGAGTGGGTGAATGCTATAGGGCTGACGTCAGGGTCACATGAGACCTCCTGCGACACGTCAAATCGAGCGGCGGCTCTGCCGTGCAATGACCCACACCTGTATACTCCCAAACACCCAGTGCACGTTGTAGATTCCCAAATGACCCCACTGTCAGTGAGAACGGTGTAACATATCTGTTCCATTTATCAAATTATCTCTCCTGACGGTTCCCCAGTGCGGTAGCTAACCTGCCTTCATTAAAGAGACAGACAGAAATAAGCTAGAAAAGGGTAAGAGAAAAAAAAAGGCGTCAGTCCGGCTCCTAGCACTTCTTCTCCTCACCTCACCTCACCGCTAACAGAACTTATCCGAGAAAAACAAGAGCTGAGAAAAGGAAAAGACCAAAATGGGGTCTAGGGAAGGTAGCGAGCGGCCTTACAGAGGCGTGCGCAAGCGTCCGTGGGGCCGATACGCGGCCGAGATACGTGACCCCTGGAAGAAAACAAGGGTTTGGCTTGGGACTTTCGACACGCCTGTTGAAGCAGCAATGGCGTACGACCGTGCCGCAAGATCACTGAGGGGCATCAAGGCGAAGACTAACTTCCCTGATCCTTCGCCACCTAGTCTCAATCTTGGTCTGGCTGTTGACATCAACCGGCTGAATCCCTGGCCGGTTTGGATGGGCCCAGCGCCTGTACCACCACCGCCTCACATGGCGGTGCGGTATTTCCAAATGCCACAACAGGCAGCAACACCAGTTCCTACCATGGTTCGACCTCCTTCTCCGCCGTCTACGGCGCTGGTCTTAGGGCAAGCTGGGAATGGAGGTCTGGGATTTGATCTTAATGAACCGCCACCTCAACCGGCATCTCCACGTCTTTGGTTCGTTTAAGACAAAGGTGATGCCTTGTGAGATGTTAAGGTGGAGTGTGTGGTTTCTTGATGGCGATTGTGTGCCTCAGGTCTATATGTTTACCAAGGTTATTTTGTCTCGTTATTGCGAGTTTAGTTTAGGTTTCTAGTTCTACAATCTGATTAGTGGAGTGAGTAGTATGTCCAGCTCAGCTGTAAATATTTTATTATTTAATGGAAATGTTGACTAGTTTTGTTAACTCAATGATCACTTGAAGTCTTCATTTACTCTATTCTTTCCTGCCTTTAATTATTTTCGTGCCTTTAATTATTTTCGTTGCATTTCTGTACCTTGCGCGCCAAAGATTTTGTTCTGCTTTATGCCGATTTATTTAACCAATCAAAAGTCACAGCTGACTATTATATTATATTGAAATGTTGCAAGTAACTTTGTGGATTAAGAACACAAAACGCTATGAGTGAGTCTATGTTATTCTCCGTAACACGGATTGGTCCGTGATACGGATTAATAGTTTTGTTTTAAAATTCTAACGGTCGATCCGAACTATTTAACATGATTTCCATATGAATATGTACTTGTAGACCAAATTTTATATTTTTTATATTTTTTTTACTATTTTTTAAGATAGTTAGAAAATCACTTCATGTGAAAATTTTGAATCATTAAAAAACAGTGATTTTCTTAATGAAAATATTGATCTGTATGACGGACTAATTCGTGCTATGCATGGTACCATAGACTGACGAGTCTGCATTGTCTCAGACTCACTGCATTAGATAGTATCCAAACTGTCTAATCAATGCACGGTAATTTTTTATGGAGCGGAGACCAATTAGTTCAGACGCTGTTCGGAGTGGTTAGTGCCGGTGGTATGAAGTCTCGACGGACAACCCACCCCAGTCATTCAGATCACATTTCTTTGATCAGAAAGTTCTATACTTCTTTTGGCAGTCAATTTCGCCATGAGCACTGCAGTTCAATGATATGGGGTTTTTCCAAGGGACTTAGCTTAGTGAACAGTATAATTATCGTTTATATTTAATGAGAAATTTTCAGTTTAAATTTGCTAAAGATGGGTATTATTTGGAGATGGAATGCTAACGGTAGATTCGGTGTACATTCGTATTATAATTTGTTTGATTTTGGAGGGGTTGAACATATATAATATCAAACTGGGCATTTGGCAAGCTGCTAAAAAAAAAAAAAAGTTTCTAATCAAACAATAGGCTTCCCAAAGAGAGATAAAAAAAGGGGCTGATATTGTTCCAAGAAGTTGGCCCAGCCCAAGATCTTTGAACCCACCCATTACCCAACCAATTCTCAGGACTTGCTAATTCACTCAATACCCAATCAATTTATCATGATATGGAGCAAGGACAGCACGTGCATTTTTGTGACGGTAAAAATCAGACGCTGTGTGTGATGGAAGTTCCCCCACTTGTCGAGAATTTGCCCAAGAACATACCAAGGAATTTCTGTTCGTGACTTTGAATTGCCATATCGAAATTTCACAGTATTGCCCTTGTTGGGTCAAAATTGACGACATGTAAGTACTCAAAAAATTAACATATATATACAAGGGGGTTGGCAAACATCAAAGTGGTATAGGTGTTATCAATTTGTTTTTACGTTCCAATGTTCAAATTGTCAATCTAAAGTGCTCAGTGTGTTCTTCATATTAAAATGTACTTGGAGACCAACTTTTACATTTTTCGAAACTTTTACTATATTTTAAGAATTTTTGAAAATCACTGTTTTGAATTATAAAAAAATAAAAAATTTGAAAAAATGATTTTTAAAAATCGATAAAAAGTAGTAAATATTTTTAAAAAAAAATGTAAAATTTGGTCCCCAAGCACATTTCAATATGGAGAACATGCTGAGCACTTCAAATCGACTATTTGAACTTTGAAAATTGCAAAATGAATTGGTAGTACCAAGATTTAGGAACTACCACTTTGATTTTAGATATATAGATATCATGTTGAACGGTTTGGATCGACTGTTTGGGCTTTTGAAATTGCAAAACTGAATTGTTGTAAGATGTTGTAAATGGATCCCTCCTCATATATATAGAGGTTGGATAATATCAAAACATTTGTTCCAAAGCCGTGGTGCAACCAATTGGTTTTCTGATTTTTAAAGTCGAAACGGTCGATCCAAAC
>JAJGRW010000689.1:145410-265330 GCA_025461045.1 Carex parvula | reverse complement strand
TTCTCTCTTAAGGAAAGATAAACTCTTCACAAAGGCATGGCGTGTCTAGCAGCCATTTATATTCGGTCCCACAGGATCCATTTGGTGTAAAACCTGACAAATTTCAAAAAGCAAAATTTACAGTGCCGAAGATAGGATTTATCCGCGCTCTAGTAGTCTGGTGCATATTAAATGTTAGTTGTCATGGATTTCAGACCAACTGACCAAGGCGACAAGATCTAAACAATAGGAGAAAATAACCAAGGCCCAAGATAGCAAGGATCTATTGTGCAAGCCTGTCTGCTGCTATATTACGATGTTGTTATTCCAATAGCATTGTTGTGTCATTATTCAATTTGAACAGTTTGATATAATTTGATTTGACGTGTTGTATAATTTCACAATTAGTGATGTATATTGGCTTAATCCAAACCATCAAATTACAATCAGACGGCTTAGATAAAATAATGCTCAACTGTGCCATTGCAATGATCGCAGCAACGTGAATCTTGTCCTAGAGAGACTTTCCAAACAATTTAGAAATTTCACATTTAACATTTTGAAACATGCAACGAAGGAACTTTTAATATAAAAGACAGGTATGCATGCTTAATTAGCATTGGCCAATTTGAAAATATCATGGTATAACACTTCTATGCACCGACTAAATTTCAAAAGAAAGACAGTAAGAAAAGTACATCAAATCTCTAAGACAAGTGCTCTGAGAAAAATCGAAACAAATCTATCATTCCTCGCATAAACGATTAGAAGAGTTAAACCTTCATATATTCCACTTTATCGGTCAAGTCTGTAAGCTCGACCACGAAAGGCACCAGTGCCGGTACTGGCGTTGTCTCTGACAGTAGGACCCGCACCAGCAGTCCTTTGGGCCCCTAACCTCCATTGCACAACCAATCTTTGTCTGTAGCAACAAAATGTTAAGGGTACACATGGCATTTCAAAATTCTCACAAACTCAGTACGGCCTTCAAATTTCAGGCCAGATATGGCCCAAAAATCTCTCATTAGCATGAGTACCAGGGGGGGTACCTACAATTACAAGACTGGTGCATTCAAGATAGACGTGATTCAGGTAAATAATCCTCCAAACATAAAATAAGCAAACAGAAAATCAAAGGTAAACTTGGTTTGATAGACCATGAACACCTCAAACAATCATGCATTACCCTCTTAAGCATGTTAAATCTCTCTTCGAAAGGGATGTATGCAACATTTCACAATTTTGCAACGGCACAAAAAAAAGTTACCCTTAAGTCTGTAAAATTAAATTAACAAAAGTAATAATGTTGAAGTAAGAAAAGGATACAGCCAGAAAGGGGTCTTGAGTGGGTTTCTCCCAGTTTTGAGAGGGTACAAAACCGAGAAGAAATAATAGAGATGGCCGACTACTATGCCAAGAAGGTTTGGCAAGAGAGGTGAGCCGAATATCATATCCAGTGCTAGCATCACCCACGGGAAGTAAAAAGCCTATTAAAAGAAAATAAAACCAAATGCTTATTATTATAAACCCAATTAGATGGTAGTTCTTGACAGCCTTCTCTTTTATATGTTTATTTGTATAAGTCAGCACCTTTTATTTGATATAACTGGGTTGGATCTTACTGTGACCTGAATCCAACTACCAGTAATGAAAATAACAACAGGGAGCTTCACTCGTTGGTCAATCAGGTCAGGTGGGATGGATCAACATTGCTGTATTGCAGAATTTTGTTTGCTCTTGAAATTTTGTTTGTTAAATTAATCTTTACTTTCTTGAGGTAACAAATGGGATTACTTCCATTGGGAAAGTGAGTTGCTACAACTAAGTGCTAAATGGGTAAGATGCCAGGAGATCCAGAAATCCTGAACCAAACAAGAAACATCTACCAATCTGGTCAGTCTTAACTGCGCCAGGAATGTCGTTTGGTTGACCTGACTCTTGACCAGTCAAGTAAGGTCAACAATGGCAATAACTATGTTTGTTTGAGTGCGGAGCTGGAAGCTAGATGTCATCTAAAAGTCAATTCATCCATAAACGTCAGGTAAGCACAAAATAAAAGCACCACAGATTGCAAACTACAGCTAATTATTTATTAGAATTGGAAAGAGCATCTGGCATTTCTTACATTTGAAATAAATAGCCAACATTTTTTGGTACTTTTGCAAATGCATTGTACTCTCAAAGTTATGTCAAGCAATAAAGACTATCATATTTATATCCCTTAAATATATTCCACATAAATTCATACAAACTAAAAATCCAGAACAGGAATAGCTCAACCTGGTTTCAGTTCAATTTTAATTTTTTCACCCAAAGGAGGCAGGCTCGAGTATCAGTTATATTGTCAACATTCAGCAAAATAAATACTTGATCCTCACCCTGACTTCTCAGTTTTTTTTTTCCAAATAATCCAAAAAAATATTCTGTGCTGCTTGAATTATAATCGATACAATTTTTCCCCCAAAAAAGAAGCAAAAATTTACCTTCATGTTGACTAGGCCATAAATGTTAATTTGGGCATTAGGAAATTCTCTACTCCAAAGATATACAAGCATTGACACCATTGATGTTCCAAAAAAAGGAGACCACAAATAAGGAATGGCTGATAATCCCTAAAAACAAAAGGTAACAGATTCTCAGATAACAAGCCTATTGATCTATGATTAATTCCTGCCAAACCAAGAATCCCAAAATTTCAGCTGGCATTCCAATATCATAGTCAACAATTAAAGCTTTGCCAGGTCTTTAGGATATAGTTCTTTAATCTGGTAATTGCCTGGAATTAGCCTGAATTTTACAGTTTAGAGTCAGTGAAAGACAAACTTCAT
Source organism: Carex parvula (assembly GCA_025461045.1). Taxonomy (NCBI): domain Eukaryota; kingdom Viridiplantae; phylum Streptophyta; class Magnoliopsida; order Poales; family Cyperaceae; genus Carex; species Carex parvula. Next base: position 262,523 of record JAJGRW010000689.1, on the reverse strand, counting down.
ACAAAGTTGTGTCAGTCATATTACAAATTTTATGGTTTTATACCCTATTAGCTTCAACTAACCCTCAAGGGGTTGTGTCTCTGATTAATTTGAAGTAACTTTCTCTCAAAAGTACCCCTTGGAAAAATTTAGCTCAGCCGTGAACAAACAGGTAGCCAAACTACCCACATAACAACCAAGGTTTACAAACTTTGGGAGAAAAATTAAGCTGCAAAGGAAATTAACAGCTAACCAGTAAAGAAACGGCTCCAAGAATCATCATCCACAAGAAATCTGCAGTGCGTTTATCAAAAGGACCCTTCTCCAGCTGTACACCATACCGAGCTCTACATTTCAAGCTCAATAAATGTCAATATATTTATTTGAACTTGTTGGCCACCCATGGATAAATATTTATTTGAACTACCCATACAACTACCTATATGATTATAGAATAGCATTATTTCATAATGTCAGTGGGTGCAAACAGATCTTATCTAAACTAAGGGCTTAATAGCACAACAACAGGTTGATTGAAAAAATTGGGATGAATTTTTGGCTCCGTTGCAAAATGCAACTTCTATTTTGACTATTACCTGTTAACTGAGGCACATTGAATTTTTTTTTAAAATAAAGAATAATAGCTAATTCGGGCTCTCAGCAAGTTGAAGTAATTAAGGAAGGACCAAAAAACAGGTATGAAAGGGCCCACTTAATACACAAAATTATAGCTTATCTGCTCGAATAATTAACGCAAAAACAACAAATGTTTATGAGCATCTCTTACATCATTAACAAGCGGATACCAAAGTTGATTGAAAACTTGCCAAGGAAAAAGAAAGGTGTTATCAACCTCCATATCTGCAAACAATTAAATGAAAAGCATGTAATTGTATTGGGTATCTTAATGCAAAAGTAAGAAATTTCCAAAAATAATAACAGGTATTAGTACAAGTTCAACTCATACTCTGATCAGTTTGTCACTGTTCCCTTGGGTCTTTTGAAAACCAATTTAATTTATGCAACCGGAAGTAAATTGATTATTAAAGGCTTAATTAAGATTGATGAAATGGCACAACCAACAATCATTTAGGGAAAAGAGAAATCAATATTAGATTGAACTGCATAATTAATGGTCTATTGATGCTTAAATTTAAGATGAATTTCTTAATAAGATACCTGCAAATTTTTTAATATGAGAGGGTATAGCAGAGCTATATGGTAGGGGGTCAAAATGCCTAGCTGGAGAACCGCAGTTGTCAGAAAACAAATTGTACCGTAAGCCTTAGTAATTGGCGGAAGCGAATTGTAAAATCTGAAAAGTCAAATAAAAGTACAAATTAAAAGGTTTCATAGTAAGAAATGAGAGAAAAGTGACATAATAGCTATAGGATCATTGTCTATCATAGTTATAAATCTTTTAGGGTACGCAACCCCATATAAGTTTTGGAGCTAATTACTTTCACACCTAGTTTTGCCAAAGCAGTTGCCTCTGATAGGAATCTCAAATTTGACAATTATTTAGGGAAGGTAGATAAAGACTTTGAATTTGCAATAAATTGACTCAATTTTGCTCTAATGTTGTTAACTGGAGGTTCTAGTCTGCTCTGTTCGATCAAATACTTTAATCCAAAAACAAAATTGCAATAATGGATACTGTAGGCAGATAATCTCCTTTTTGTACTGGATAAATAAGGTAGAAATTCATGAAAATCACACTTAAATCTACAAACTACACTGGCAAATTAACTAGAACAAAATCAATGTAACTAGTGAAAATTACAGAATGCGACTTACTCTGCAGGGGATGACATCTCAAAGTTCAAATCAGAAGTTCCCTCTTCAATCCAATGGGGAGTTTGCGCGAAAACTGAGAAGGAAGACGAATTAATATTTAAAGAAGGAAGAAGCTCGAAGCCTCGAAGAACCTTCGCAGGAAGTTGCGACACGGGGATATATTACTTGCGAAACTTGAAAGAACATTCACTTTCCGATCGAGATCGAACAGTTGTAGATCTAGACTACGACGTAATGGTATCCAATCAGATTCAAGTGACACGCAGACTTCGGGTACCCCGTTGGATTTATATTTTACGATGTTGATCATTATGCGCCTCAAAGAGATGGATGCAGTTCATGCAGGCTGGGCTTGAAAAGATCCACTCGAAGGGAAAGAATTCTAGAAGTCCGGCCCTTTATGGCCTGTGGGCTTAATTCGGAGAGCCAGTTTCAGTTAATCCGACAAGTATATAGTATATGAATTATGTTAAAACACGTCATACAATGCTCGGTTTTCTGCACAAAACTTTTTTTTTTTTGAAAGACTTGGGCACTTGGCAGTAGCTTTTTCTGCACAAAACTACAAATAGGATTAAGCGTGTCAGGCGATATGAACTGTCTATTTTAGATGGAATTAACAAGTTTGAGTTCTATCGAAGAAGTTTTTTTTGGTTATTCTTGAACTTTCATGTGTATTAATTAAGTTCTTAAATTTCGTAAAAAGAATCAAAATAGTCCTTTATTATTTAAAAAAACTAATTTAGTCCTATTTAATAGATTTTTCTGCTGACGTGAATTATTTTATTCAACACATGGATACACTAAATCTTAATGATATTTAACTTTATCAATTTATTTAAAAATATCATAGACATATATGTATTAAACCAGGTAGACTAAGATTAGAAAAAGATTATTATGGCAAGGATCAGATTATACTAGAAAAGATATTCACTAGTTTTTGTTTAAGTTTAGTGGAAAAAATCCACTAAAAATATATTGATAGAAAAAGTATTTACAAAGGTCAGACTGTTACTCGCATTCTTGTGTTTATTTATTACAGTAGCTCCTCATTTGTCATAAATTCCCTGTAACAATTTTAAAAAAACTAAGGTTATCAGTAGGCCCTCTCGGCCTACTTGTGTCCTAAATGAAAAGCATCCAATTATGAATATCAATCGACGCTACATTGATGAGGATGATCTCTGGTTTGTTAGCTGTGAAAAGATACGACGGTTCCGCTCCTCCACAGTGCCCACGAGCCTGTCACCCAGGCTGTGTCCCAACGCCTTCTTTGCTCTCCTCCTAGATGTTTTTGTCCCTCCCACTATAAAAATATTCACTAGTTAGCTAGTTGGCATAGAGCTTGTTTAGCTAAGGACTGTAGTGGTGGAAGTTTAAGGATCCTACTTATACACACTTATGAAAAGATATAATCATATACAAAAATTATTCTAAGAATCCAATACAATATGGAAGGAAATAGTTAAAACTATAATCTTTAGGGGCTAATAGTGTTACTTACTAACCAAGAGAGCTGACCCAACTTAAATTTTGGACAGATGTGTGGGACCAACAGTGTACATTAACAACATAATATCCTCAACTATTCAATATATATATGAACCCAATATTTCACTTAAAGAGGTAATTCAATCACAAGGGGGGCAACAACCTTCAAGAGAATTATATGCCATTATGATAGCTGAATGGTCTCAGATTCTTCATAAAATCAGTACAATCTCATTTTACTCATGTGTCTGATAAGATATCATAGAAATGAGAATCCTCTGAAATTTTCTCAGTTAAATCCTTATACATATTCCTTAATTTTGGTGGTGTCCAAATTATCAGACCTCTATTATGGTGGCACTTACCATTACCATATAAGAGTAGAGTTTTCATGTGGCTACTCCACTATAAAAAAATTCTAACTATAGACAAACTCAGGAGTAAAGGTTGGTCAGGGTGTACTAGATGCCAATTTTGTCATAAAATAAACCATAAATCACTTGTTTCTGTAATGCTCACTAGCTGAACAAATCTGGTTTTGAATGGAGATGAGTCAACACAACTTTAAACAATGGAATAGCATAGCTGATATAATAGAATTCTCTTATACCTTAGGAAAGGATTCTCAAATTGCCTTCTTAGTGGTTTTCAGTGCAATATGCTGGTCCATTTGGAAATTGAGAAATGAACTATGTTTTCAAAATACTAGAAAGAAATATTTTCGCACAAATATTCTACTAATTATTGCTTTAATCAATTACTGGCCAGGAATGGTCAAGAGGCAAGCACGAGAGCTAATTCCTATTTGGATGCCATAAGATATTGACGTAATTCTGCTACAGATTTCGGACCCTTCTGATACAGAAATGGTGGTTTACCAGCCCAGAGGAGGATGATGTCACTTCTAGCAATACTAATTAAGATGCTGACACTTATATTAATTAGCTCTTTAGATGTTATGATTGTAATAATTCAGTATCTTGTTTGCTTATGTGTAAGAAAGTGATGATGAACTTCTCTAGCTTTTAGTTTTTGGTATTAGTTGTGATATTATAACACAACTAATTTTTTATTTGTAATGTGTACAAGCTTCTCAAAAGCCTTCTTTAAAAAAAATCATTAAAAATATAGAGGGCCCATGGGTAAAACTACCCAAACATTATCCTTTCTCTTCACGCTAGCGTGCCCTCAAGCGGAGCGTTCCCTCCCTCCCTAGCCGACAGCCCTCTTAACTGGATCTGAATTCAGCCGCGACAGCCCTCTTATCTCTCCCTAAAAAAAGCAGCCACCAAAGAACCTGACTGAAAAATATAGAGAGACAAAATGGCTCCTCTTACGCCTTCTCCTTCTCCTTCTCCTTCTCCTTCTCAACTGGAAACGCCACAAAACAGCTTCCCTTTCAGCTTCCTTCTCTCGTCTTCCTTTTCCTTACCCTCCCCCAACCCCGCTGCATGCAGACCTTCCATCCCTGATCGGACGGTTGACAATGCGCATCAGCTACTCAGCAATGTTACCACCGCCTTCTCCAACCACCCCTTCATCAGACCGCTTCTCTCTTGTCACGCTCAATTCAGAAGCTTTTGCCAAGTAAAACAGTTCTTTTTTTTTTTCTCTTCATTTTCATGCATTTCTTTTTGGGAATTCATGCCATTCTAATTGAACTTTGTATGAAGTTCTTATCGAGGCTAAAATAGCAGCATGACATGCCATTATTATATATCTCTGTAATTAATTTCAACTAAATTTTATAATGATTAACAATTCGTAATGCAAATTGGGGTTATGTACGTGCAGATGCACTATAAGAGACTGAACAAGCCAAGTAACATAAGCTTATCTGCCGTGGGATTTGCAGCTATGTTACCAGGAGACTCTGTGGCAGGTCTTGTTGTGGCCAATGGTGTTGCAAATTTCTTGAACATATACAATGCACTTCTTGTGGCAAGGCTTGTTCTCACCTGGTTTCCCAATGCTCCTCCTGTTATTGTTAGTCCGCTCAGGTGCAAACTTCAAACCCTGTTTAATAATTATGTACAGTATATTCTTATATTGTACCAATAAGGTCCACTACCACTCTGGTACTAATACAGTCCAGTTAGGTACCGTAATTATATCCATTATCGTCAGGAGCGGAGCCAGACTTTCAAGCTATAGCGGTCAAATGTGAATGGGTTTAATCATATAAAATTTCCATGCTGAGTATGAAGGTCAATTTTACAGTACCTGTAGCATTTTACTCTAAACTATATAGAAAATCATTTATAAGTACAAAAAAATTGAAAATTAATGGGGGTCAATTGACCCCCATTGTTTCTTACTAAGTTCTGATTATAGTTATTTAGTTCTTGGACTCAGCTGTCTCAACATATAGTTTCTTTTGTTATCTGTTAGCACTTTAAACTGTTTAGGGGAACTATACTTATATATCCCAACAATATATCCACAAAAAGAAACTTTTTGTCCATCCCTATTTTCTTGTAAGACAATGCTGGATTAACCCTTCTTTAATAATAATCTATATATATTGATGATGAAGAAAAGAAGGAACCCAAGTATTTTTTATTTTAGATTTCTATTTATCAATCAATGTTTAATTGAGACGTAATACTTGTGTTTTTTCTTCTTATTTTTGTATCGATGACAACGTTCTTTGACGAAACAAGATTGCAATCTCCCGCTCATGTTTTTAGTATCGTATCAATCATGTCCTGAACTGTTTCAACACCCAGGGTATTTTTATCAGTCAATTAAAAGAAGCTCTTGACTTCTTTTACAGAAAAAAGACCAAAAGGGTATAAAAAAGGATAAACTAAAATAAGGTTCAGTACATTGAGTGAGGCTATGGCCTATGGTACTATGCATAGCGGATTGGTCCATACTATGGATCAATATCTCCAATTTCAATGTTGAAACAGTCGATATGAACCGTTCAACATAATCTCCATATGAAAATGTACTTGTAGATCAAATTTTACATTTTCTTACAATTTTTTTACAATCTTTTTACTATTTTTTTAGATAGGTAGAAAATCACTTGATGTAAAAATTTTAGATCATTTGAAAGTAGTGATTTTCTACCTATCTAAAAAAAGAGTACAAAAATTATAAAAAATGTAAAATTTGGTCTGCAAGTACATTTTCATATGGAGATCATGTTGAACGGTTCAGATCAACTATTTGAACTTTGAAAATGAAGATATTGATCCATAGTACAGACCAACCCGTGCTATGCATAGTACCAACGCCGCACTCCAGTACATAAAAGGTTATGGTTCTCTTGGGAGCAAAATTGTTGTTAAAGCTTTTAAGTGTACCGAAAAAATCCGCGAGGAAAAATATAATAATAACAGTTGAATTAAATCTTTTATTCACATAGTAAACTTTATTCTTGTAATATGTGTGTAGTGATAGGATGAGAAAGGGTGATAACACATTTTCAATATTCACATAAAATGTTCAAATCATCAGGGGGTTGTATGTTTACAAAAAGTGATGCTTAAAAACAGTTTCAGTTTGACTTTATTTTTGTGTTTTTGTGCAGTACTTTGTGCGATCCTTATCTCAACATTTTCAGAGGAATCATTCCACCTCTAGGCGGGCTAGATTTGTCACCTATACTCGCCTTTCTTGTTCTTGATGCATTTACAAGCACTGCAGCTGCACTTCCTGCCGAACTTCCTACAGCATCTCAGGAAACAAAATCTGCTGATTCCATGCGTTTCAACCTCACTACAACTCAGAGAATGTGGATGAGAAGGTTATGCTCCAAGAAATCACAGAAAATGGAAAATTCTAAATAATTTTGGCCCTCGTTGTTTTCAGTATAGAATTTTTTTAATTTGTAAACTTCCTCTGAAGATGCTCAGTCGCATTGCATAGGATGTGTTGATCTTGCACTTTATTTTTTTTTTTTATTCGAGATCTTGCACTTTATTGTTGCGGAGTAACAAGCACAAAAAAACATATTAAATGAGAGAATCACTGTTTCTCGTTTTCTATTTTCACATGCATTAATTGTGTAATTTTTGGAGTAGAAATATCAACTGTTTTCAGTTATAAATTGTATCTGATGTAAGTGCAAAATGTTATGTGTCGGGGCTTTTAGTATTGTTCAAGTTTGCCGTGTCGATCATATACATTTTTCTGATGCAGCTCTGTATGAAAAAGAAGCTATCGAAACAGTTATCCTATACAGTGAAAATATTTTTTTTACTGTTACATGAGATATTATAGCAATAGCAAAAATCAAGTTAACCAGAAACAGACTCCAACTGATATCCTTCTCTGTAAAATTGGCAAATGGTCTCCTGCATTCGACATAATTTGAAAGAAAGATTGACGATTGATTCCACTACCAAAGACATAATTTAGAATATAAATTGACAACTATATTAGAATTAAAAATAACTTATAATCGACTAAAAGATAATGAATAATTGTAACTTGAAAGTATTCCTGATATCGAATAGCTAAATTGAAAAGGATTAGAAAAGTAACAGATGAATGCTGAAGTCCAACAGCAGCAAAAAAAAGGATTAGCAGTGAAATAACTCTTAAAAAAGGAGAAGGCACGGATGTTGACAAGTTTTAGCTTATAACCAAATTTTAGACCCAAAATTTATATTCATAGTAAATAGAAAAAATAAAAAATAAAAAATGAGAAATAGCAGGGGTAAAATTTAAAATACCATATGGTGTCCTACCGGACGCCATACCGCACCACAGCCCGCGAAAAAAAAATATTAGGGACGCCATATGAAACCCATAATTGGGATAAAACGAAAAAAAAAAAGGGTGGGACGCCCTATGAGATCCAAACTAAGCACAGTAGACTGTAATTGAGGAATTATTTGATCTCATTTGGGGAGAATATTTCAATCAACGATTCTAAGAGTGAACAACTCTAAAATTTTCATTTTATCTGTTTAATTAGTCTTTTGATTACCAATGATTCATTATATTATTGTCTTTTATTTTCATTTATAAAGAAAATTTATTTATTAAACTTAAATGAAGAAATTGAACTGTGTAATAATCCTATATAATTTAAACAAGTATACACTTCATATATAATTTACACTTATAAAAACGTGACATGGCTCAATGAACATGACGGATGAAGCTGAACAATAGTTTAGTACTCATCACAAAAAAACCATCTAGCATCTTAGACTGGACCGAGTCTCCTCCATTAATTCCTACTCATCTAGAGCGTGCTCTGGGAAATTTATTTATAAAATGTAAATAAAAATAAATAAAAAAGGAGTTGATTACTCTTCAAATTACAAAAATTATCAAAACCGAAAAAAAAATTCAGTCACCTCATAGGTCCATACCTCAACCGAAAAAAAATTGGTTATCCCCTTGCCACACCATTGTACAAACGGCCACACTAAATTACAAAAAAATATTACAAAAATATGAGTAACCAATAAAAGTTCCGGTTATGAAATAATTTTGGTCGGGTTTTACACGGTGAGAGCCAGAGAGGATTAATTTATAGGCGCTCTTTTTTTTTTCTTACGTCACAAAAGATGCTCTATTACCTTTTCAAAGGAGAAAAGAAAAGATGCTTTGTCACCATAAAATATCCAACGTCATATATCTTACTCTTAAGCATGTGATGCCATTTATTTTATTCCATTCATTTCATTCTATAGCATCATTGAGAATGAAAGCTGCTATTCATGTAAGCATGCGACTCTATAGTATTTCACACTAGTATATGCGATGGATCTGATGTAGGAATCTGAGTACTGGACTGAAGCATTGCCAAATAAAAGTTTTGAGTTAAGAAAATTTTGAAATAACAATATTTTCTATCACCTTACTCTCTTAATTTCAAAACATTCATACAAAGTACATAAAACAAAAGTCTTAGTTTAAAAAAATTTAAAGTGGCAATATATTAAATCACATTTCTTTCTGAATTTCAAATTATGCATAAGAGTACATAAAACAAAGGGGAAATTGGATCCATGCCACTCTAAAATGGTGAATTTAGAAAAATGCCACTCCAAAATTTCTCTTTTGCTAAATGTCACTCCAAATCACATTTATTAAGAAAATTGCCACAATTAACAAATTATTATACATTTGTAATAAAAAATAAATAGAATATGTTGTTATTTGAGTAGTATTTCCGTATATTCCAAAAATGCCCTTAACGGGTCCTCACCCGTCTCCTCTCTTCGTCTCTTCGTCTCCTCTCTCCGTCTCTTCTCTTCCTCTCCTCTCTTCGTCTCCCCACTAGGTACCCAAGACAGATTCATGTTTGGCAGAGAGGAGGGGAGGGCTCACAGGAGAGGAAGGGCGGAGAGGAGAGGAAGGCGGAGTGGAGAGGAGGCGGGCCGAAGGTGGAGGCGAACGGAGAGGAGATCGGAGAGGAGGGTATTTCAGTCAATTCACTATATCTGTAAATTGTTAATTTAAAATTATACATTAATATGGTATTTGTGGCAATTTTCTTAATAAATGTGATTTGGAGTGGCATTTTTCTAAATTTACCATTTTGGAGTGGCATGGATCCAATTTCCCCTAAAACAAAAGTTTGAGTTAAAAAAAAAGTTTTGTTGATCTATGGGACTCGTGGTGTGGCCGTTTGTACAGGCGGTAACCGAATTTTTTCCGTAATTTGCTTTTGCCTACTTCCGGGAGAAGGATGGGCAATTATACAAAGACACTCTTCCTACCCCCTTCCTTGACTACGGTTTTCCGATTGGAGTATGGGGTAATCGATTTTTTTTTTTCCGATTTTGATGGCTTTTGTAATTTGGGGAGTAATCAAACTGTTTTTTATTTATATTTTATAAAAAAAGTTCGGTGTTCGGGTGACTTATTTTTTATGAAAATTTGTGAAATTATGGTAGAGTGAGTTTTATATTCCGAAACGTGTTCGGAGGTCTTTCGATAATGAAAATTTTAACTTACAAAAAAATATAAAAATCAAATTTGTACGTATGGGAAAAAAAAATACGACGTTGGACAAAAAAAACATTTCCCGCATGCCATCTCTTGCTCACTCACTCTTTGCATCTTATCAATTTTTTTTTATTATCTTTTATGATAGATACATTTTATTCGATTTCTTTATTTTATTTGATTATAAATTATCGTTTTATCATCATCTTCACTTTTACTTTTGATAATTTTATTTTGTTAATTTTTCTGAATATGATCATATTTTTTTTGTTGAACTTTAGATTATTAGAATTGATCAATAACTTTATCAATAATTATATTAAAAAATTATTATTGACAACAACATGTTAAAATAAATATATAATTTTTCGTGAATATCTTTTAATTTTATTTTCACAAAATAATATGTATTTCCACACATGTTTGTAATCATTTATAAACATTCTCAAATATACAACTATACAAGTTCTTTAGTTCAATACAAAATAATATTTATATACATTCTCAAAAACATTCTTACAAAATTTCAGCTTCGAACATTAGGAGCTTGTGCTTGAAATCCAGATAGGCCATGTGTTTTTTTTCTCAAAAATTCAAGCATATTCATCCTTAATCATTACCCCTGAAGGTTTAGTTTCATGTTCTCCAGTGTGGCACTATATGTTCTTGATTGCTTTTATAACAGAAAATGTTGGGAATACTTAGGAGTAGCATCATGTTGTTTAAAAATTTGTCTTTTAAAATTGAATAAGTCGGTGATCATAATTTTTGTTGCAAATCCAAACTCAAAACTATGCAAAATTAATCGAAAACATTTTTCTATGTATATTTTTACACAGGATCTGCGCATGCAAAATGTTTGAGGAAATGTTTCGGAGAAACATTGAACTATGAACAAAACCATGGATAGGATAAGTAGCTTGCCCCTAGATGGTTTGACGCGCATCTTTTCCTTCTGGCACACTCGCACAAAAGCAATTCCTTTGAGTAAAGAGGCCATGCAGACATACATTTTGGCTAAAAGATGGAGAAACACGTGGGCTTCTCTGCCATTTTTAGATTTGGATTTTGATCTAGATAAATTCTGGAATGAGGATGACGGCTATGAAGATAATGAACAATTGGGAAGTGAGGAATTGTTTGAGCGTTAATTTCATGAATGGTGTGTTGGAAAATCGAGGGCCATCACTTGTGAACAGAGTTATATACAATTGAAATTATGATGGTGAATGCCCAAGTGATTATGAGCCTCCCATGATGTATCTTGACCGTGCATCACTTCTAATGCCCCTAGTGATCAGTGTCTACATTAATGGAGCTTAATGGTTGAGTCTCCCTGATTCGGTTTTCTCTTGTGCATGCCTAGAAAATCTTGAGTTGTCTCTCTGCATTAATGGGACGACTCCTATATAATCCATGGAAATCAATAAATCTACCATCTCTGAAACTTTTAAAGCTTCGCTGTTTAAAGCTCGACGATAATTTTGAACAATTGAATGCGTGAAATTAGAAAGTTGTCAGTTGCTTATATCTGACAATCATGGGCGGATGCATGTAGTGATTAGGGGTGGCTTAGCCACCCCCATTGATTAAAAATTTACACTTTTGTATATTTTAGTTTTCCATAAAATAAAATTACACTACAATATCTTATTTTAGCAGTTCCAGTCTCAATTTTCTAGTTCCGGCCACGCTTACATTTCCTCTTAAGGTAATGAAAAAGTTGTCTTTTTCTAACTTCTGGCAAAATATGCCATGACTTTCTTGGCCTTCTCATGTTTCTTTGCCAATTGATACTTATTTGTCGGAGTATGGATCTCTGGTAAATGCAGACATCCAACTTATGGGGTCTGAATATGAACCTTATACGTGGTCTTTCAAATGTTACAAGTTTAAATCTTCATCTGTCTTAAGTTGAAGGTATAATTTTTTCTTAGTTCTTAACAACCTGGTCAAGTTGTTAGGTAGATATATAAAGACCATAGGTGATATAATTAATTATCATCCTTGTTATTTGGTTATTATCTCCAAATTATGTCAAAGTTTCATTTTGTCAGTGGACGAATTTTGTTGGATGTGTAGAAATGAATGGGTAATCTGACTTTTTGTTTTCTCTTTGCGTTTTTATGTTCTAGTTAGGTAAGTGAAAGTATTTTGAGACCTTAAGGGTTTGTTTCTAGTCTATTCCAACTTGTTTGGGACTAAAGGCTTGGTTGTTATTGTTGTTGAGGGTGTGTTTGTAAATGTAACCGTCTTGCTTGCTGCCTGTAGGGAAATTATATTATATAATGCCACTTTTCCTCTACTTGTTGTATGATATTTCTTTATTTTTCATGTTCTGTAACATATTTTGCTTAATTGCACGCAGCATGCTTTTGTGCATCTTTTGTCTTCCTACATATAAACTTGTGTTAATTTATGATTAGGTGGGCACTTGTGTCTGCAAAGAAGCACTTCATTTTTGTCATCAAGATCTAATTTACTCTAAAATGTAAACTGTCTGGGATGGGAATGATGCGAACAGCTTATGTTACCTTCGAATATGAGCAAAATTATGTGCCCGTGCAGTTAAATTCCGTGCCTTCTCCATTTTTGTACAAAAATAATTAAAGACGTACACGTAATTTACATAAGTTTTGCACAACTTTAATACCCAGGAAATGCGCTAAATCATATATTCAGATAATACATCTGCATAGCAATCATACCTAGTACGTCAACTGTCTTCAACTTTGAAGAAACTATGTTTTCAGGCATCAACTACTGCTATATCCTTTTTCCCTGTTGGTTTTGATAGAGACTTTACTACTTTAGGAAAGAATTAATGATATCCTCGTATATACTCCATCAAAAAGAATAATTTTTATACACTTTAAACAGTATTGTGGTCCTTATGCTTTTTGTTGGAGTTATAATCGTCTTTTCATAATGGCCATATATTGCTTTTCCATGCTTATTCGCACCAGCAAGATTGTGTCTAATATTTAGCTGGGTGTAGAACACACCAGAATTTTCTATCTACTAGTTGCCAAAGCATCTAATTCCCCCCCAAGTCGTACATCACCAACCATTATATTCCCCAATATCTAAAACTCATGATCAGATTCTTCTCTTTATCATGCGTCATACACCCTCTTAGTCAAAAATTTATCAAGAGCTTACCCATCAATCTAGATCTCCTCTCTCTCTCTCTCTCTCTCTTAACAATTTCAAAAGAAACAAAGTGCTTGTAGAGCATACATAGAGTAAAATGGGTAGAACTAATTCTACCGAAAAATTAGCCGCGGTGGTTTTGGGTCTCCTAGCTGTGCTTTCACCTTTGTACATCGACAGAAAGCCGGAAATTGAAGAAGATGAAGATGAGGGAAGTGGTGTTCTCGCATTGCGGCTTCCACTGTTGCTGATTTTTCTAATTGTGGCAATTAATTTCTCGTGTCTCTCGGACAAGGGATATTTGCGGTTTGATCCCTACTGGATACATAGGGTTGGAGGTTCTTCTTGCGGGATTATTATTTGTCTTTTGGTTATTGGTTTTGTTTTGAAATGTAAGGCTTCTCTGTGAAATTATCTTGTAGCTGGTAATTCAGGGCTGCTTTTGCTGGTATGTGGGATTGTGAGATTGCACGACCAGTTTGTCTCTTATCCCTCTCGTGTTGTACTAGCATGTATAGACTATAAATTCTAAAAGCTGTTTATTTCTCTTTATCATATATATTATTGTCTTTTTCTTTTTCCCTTTGTTTGTAAATAGGGATTACATAATCATAGAAGAAAAGTTGCAGTTCCATAGTTATTTTTCTCCATGAGGGGAGGATTTGTAATTCATTTTCTTGTTCCTGTGATGTGGTATATTCCATGGTTGACCTGTACAACCATTGTTGTACATTTATAACAGATTTTGTTACAGGATGTTGCATTCATTACCTGGCTATCTGTAACCTATTTTACTGTCATGATCAACAAAATAGTACAGTCTGAAATATGCTTTGTTCATACTTTCGGGGTATAAACAAAATAGTACCATCTGAAGGTTGTATGGTTGCTTTGTTAAGATTAGAGCCAGAAGTTATTGTTCAATACCCAGATGTTAAACTTTGTAAGTCCATCTTTTAGAACTAAATTATGAACATCTCGATTCCGAAAGAATATCTCAGTGTATGAATCTGAATGGAATTTTACATATTACAGACACACTGACACTGCAAATCAAATACAAATGTACTCTCAGTACAAAAACTTAGGTTTACACAGTAACAGCATTTACAGGATTAATTAAGTCATTCACTAGAAGCAGACTGAAAGATAAAGAAAGCTGCACCTGCTCCAACCAATGCTGTCAAAGCCAGTGCTATTGTTGGTAAAGGGGCTGTCAATCCAAAATTCTGCAAGTAAATCAATTTAACTAATAATTAAATAAATTAAAATAAGATAGTCCACTAGTAGATAACAAATCTAAGGAAGAAACCATAATCGATCAAGTAAACCCGTTTTTAGCTGCCAAACTATTTTCTTAATTTATTTCAGCTCAAGTTGTCCTTAACAGTATTGAGTTGTATTCTTATCTGGTGTATGGTCTATTACCCAAAATTGAATATACTTGTAGCCAATTTGAGCTGATAAAAAAACTTTTTCCTAAATAATTCTATAAGAAAAGGCACCTCAAGGACGCCTTTTCCAGTAGCAAGCTCAAAAGTAATTGCAGCCGTAAAACCAAGCATGGCACCACGGCTTAGCCATACATCCAATCCATCTGGGCTCTTTGCTCCCTGTTCACACCTTATGGAGCTAACCATAGCTCTTGATTTTAAGCTCAATTTCTTGCTTGATCTACACTGAGTGGGTGCTGTAAACCATAAAAAGATTTCCATAAGGAAGACCATAACACGGGTCAATTTGTCAATTCTGTTATTTTGAAGCCAGGTTGGTATGTATTTACTATTGACAATTAGATATTACGCCCCAAACTGCCTGGTCCTGGTTTCATATTGGTTTCAATAGTTTTATTTTTCTTTTTGCTCAGCGTGTTTTTTGTTCAATTGCTGTTTTCTGCATGCCCTGACATTTAGTTGTATTTGTGGAACTTAACATCTTAGTTTCAGAATTAAAGCCCTCGAACAAAAACCAAATTTTGCACCAGGATAATGCTCGATTTTACTGGTGTGATATACCAGCAGTCCGGTACATACCATGCAGTCATTCTAGCAATGTAGTTTAATCATCCAGAAAAAAGAGAATATGTCTGTTACCTCACCTGTTAGTTTGTAATTTTTTATATTCACCCTTTTTCAGCCAGATAAGTTACAAATATTATCCCATTGCCTTCTTTCAAAAAAAAAAAACAAATTATTAATAATTAGAAATCTAATCCTATTTATGCCAAATTTATCTTCTTTGTCATCGAATATTATCCTGCAAAACAGAAAAATAAATATTTGCCAGTCGACTATTACTCCGGTTGAAATAAGACAGACAAGCTCTGGAGTTCGAATCAATTCGTAAAGAACTTGTAGCTACTAAACCACTGCAAGACAAAAGAAAGGGAGGGGAACTTACCATGGGAGGATTCACACATGAAGGAAGAAGCGGGGAGGGATGTGCCGACGGAAGGGAGAAGCCTACGCGTGCCATTTTCTACAACACAAAAATTAAGGAAAAGAAATAAACAAATGGAAACACAGAGAGAGAGAGAGACAGCTTAGCTAGTGTAATGGAGAAAAGGAGGGGGAGAGTCGGAGAGAGAGATTACGGATAGAGAAGCAGGAAGGAGAAACGGCGAGGAGCTGGGATTGAGCCATGGATGGAATGGAATTACAACTTATGAGTGGCCGATAGCTCGAAGCAATCAGCCAAGCGCCGGCCTGCGTTTAGTCAGCTTACAAATTAAAAAATGTTATCCTAACTTTTTTAAATAATCGGAACACCCAACTGCTACACAGAAAGTACTTTAGTACAAGTGGCGGAAAAGAGGGTAAGTTGCATCCAAGTATCCAACGCAGATAGATATCATATAATAGCATCTTGTAAATATTTTATCAAGCTAAAAATTAAATAATATAGATTTATCAATTTTAATCAGTAATCAAAAGAATTTTAAATTGTATACATTTGATACATATTATCTCTAAATAATAAAAAAAAACATAAGATATATCAATTTCAGATGTGGTGGATTTTAATATTGGTCATCACAATTGTCAAAATAAATTGGTTAATCATGTATATCCCTTCTTGTTTTTCATGCTACATGAAAAAATAATTTTTATTATAGAATAGGATCAATGTCTATCTTGAAAAAAAAACATATATATTTCTCATGCAATATTAAAAAGTACATCTTGATTCTAAAGTTGAGTGTCATCGTTAAATTTGTGGATGATATTTTAAAAGATGCTTTAACCATTTTGACTAGAGACAAAATATGTTACTGGATAAAGTTAAATAATGATATTAAATATAATTTTTTGACATATTTGACTAGCATTATTATATAAAGTTAGGTCAGAAATGGATACAAGTCGTTGGGTTTAATTTATGTACAACTTTGTAGTTTTGTCATGAAATTTATGAGATGAAATAAGAAAAAAAAAAATTCATTTTATTGGTTTTCTTTCACTCTCCCTCTACTTTCACTAATATAATATCTTTTAACACCAAATAGATCTACCTATAAAAACATGTCATAAATAAATACAAATATATAACAACATAAAATAACTACATTAACTCAGTTGATTAAATACCGAAATATATACATATATCAAAATATTAGTATATTCATGCCCTGAAATAATTATCAGAGTTTTTAAAAAAAAAATCAGATAGTTGAGTTGCTAACACAAATCAGTTAACATCTACCTAACTCAACTCCTTGATTCATAATCTGGTGCAGATCATAGGATTTTTTTTAAAAACAGTAAATAAAATAATAAAAGTTAAAGAAACGACATGATTGCTTCGTTTGTTATAAAAACAGCAAAAACCGAATAGCGGATTCGGTTAAATTATTTTTTTTTGCTTCACCGAATGCGCTATTCGGTTAAGCATATTTTCACAAAACAGATCCCGAAAACTATGTAACTCTCGTGTAACATCCACCATTAACCGAATTTGCTATTCGGTTTGGATTATTTTTTGATTTTTTAATGTAAACCGAATAGCCAATTCGGTTTAGATTATTTTTTTATTTTTTATTATAAACCGAATAGGGTTTTCGGTTTGGAATATTTTTTTATTTTTTATTGTTAACCGAATAGGGTATTCGGTTATGAATTTTTTTTATTTTTTTTAACCGAATAGGCTATCTGATTGGCTATTTGTTATTTTGTTAAACCGAATTGGCTATCTAATTGGCTATCTGGCTATCTGATTGGCTATCTGATTGGTTATCTGTTGTTTTGTTAAACCGAATTGGCTATAAATTAGCTTCTCCTCTCTTCTCTCCTCAATCATTTACCTTCTCCTCTCTTCTCTCCTTAATTATTTATTTCAGAGACAGAGAGACACAGAAAACTTCATTTCTCTCCGAGACTTCCGTGCTTCTCCAGTGTAAACAATTTCAGTTTTCCAAATTACAGATCGGACCCTTCATTGTGTTTTTAGCGTTCGTCTGAAGATTGTAGTAAGTTTTTTTTTTCAATTATGATCATACTTTTGCTGTAAAATTAAAAATTATCGAATGTTGATCATGAAATTTTTGTTCAGGAAATGTCTCAAGTATTAATAAATGTGTACCACAGACGCGAAATTACAGACGCACCGACCTGTACATTTCATGTTACTAACTCAACTAGTCTTGATGAGCTAAGAAGACAGATATATGTTGGCATTCGTTTGCTCTCTAGCCGGTTCGATCTGACAATCAGCGCGCGTTTGAACAATTTATTTACACTAAATTTATTACACTAAATTTATTTCACTAAATATATTTACACTAAATTTATTTACACTAAATTTATTTCACTAAATTTCTTTACACTAAATTTATTTACAATTTATTTACACTAAATTACTCAAAAAATTACTCTAATTACTCTAACTATTTATACAATTTATTTACATGATATATTTATATAATTTATTTACAATACAATACACTAAATTACACTACAATAAACTAATTTACACTACAATACACTAAATTACCCGAAATTTTTATTTTTAACATTTTAATAAAATTCATTAATAAATTAACCATCGTTTTTGGTCAATTCCAAATTTAACACGGCCGCAGAATGCCGGAGCGGACCCATATGGGGATACTGCAGAATGTCGGAGCGGACCCCCATATGGGTCCGCACAATGCCGAAGCGGCCCCAGGGACCGCATAATGCCGGAGCGGTCCCATGCCTATATATAGGGCCGCAGTATTCCGATTTCATTACATCTCATTTGAAGTTTCAATCCCTTCGACCTCGGGTAAGTTTTCTTCTTCTTCTCTAGTTTTAATTTTTAGTGTAGAGTAGTAATTAGGTGTAGGTTTAGGGTTTAGGATTAGGATTTAGGTTTAGAGTTTAGATTTAGGATTTAGAATTAGAATTGTACCTAAATTTAATTTGATTGTACCCAAATTTAATTCGATTGTACCCAAATTTAATTAGAATTGTACCTAAATTTAATTCGATTGTACCCAAATTTAATTAGATTGTACCCAAATTTAATTAGATTGTATCCAAATTTAATTAGAATTGTACCCAAATTTGATTAGAATTGTACCCAAATTTAATTATAATTGTACCCAAATTTAATTAGATTGTACCCAAATTTAATTCGATTGTAACCAAATTTAATTAGAATTGTACCCAAATTTAATTAGAATTGTACTCAAATTTAAACCGGACTTTTACCAAACTCTCATATTTGACCAAATATTATCCGATACAGCATGAGTACCAGTAGAGATAGACCATCCTCCAGTAGGGGTACACAGGATGCTCCTACAACCACGCCATACGAGATGTCTCAGTACATCGAGACAGCATTGGCGGATGTTCCGGGTATCCGGAGTCGCACCGACAGGGTCAGCGACTTCTTGTGGTATCCGAATGCGGAGCATCGGATATTAGAGGCTGCCACTGGGGTAAGTAAATTTGTCATATTTATAAATTTGTCATCTCGAATTTTTGATGAATGAACTTGATCTGATTATTTACTTAAATGCAGGGTTTGGATGCGGTTACGGTTCGTCACAACCGCCAGCATCTACGGTACCAGTCGGCGTACAGGGGGTTTTACGCTCGATGGGATTGTACCAGATATCCCAGATGGCCGAGGAGAATGCTGACGAGGGCTTATCTTCTGGCCTCGTTGAGCGATGGCGTCCCGAGACGCACAGCTTTCATCTCCCCCATGCTGAGATGACAGTCACCCTACAGGACGTCAGTTGCCTGTGGGGTATGACTATTATTGGGGAGCCGGTCACTGACGTCGAGTACGGAGATTTTCGTGCATTGTGCTTAGAGCTATTGGGTATCCCGCACAAGGATCTCCAGAAAGTGAAGAAGAGAGGTGAGAAGACTGTGGTCTCGCCCAGCTGCATCAGCTTGGTAAAGCTGCGGGCGAGATTTCAGGTCTTTCCGGATCGACTTGATCAGGTATTTGCTTGTACAAGATTTAATTTAAATAATATTATATTTATTTTCTTGTAAGTAATGTTCTAATTTAAATCTATAACAGGTGGTTATTGACCGATATCTGCGCGCCTATATTTTGGAGATGATCACATGTCGGTTGTTTCCGGATTCGCATGGAGATCAGGTGCGGCTGTGTTACCTTGAGCTTCTGCGCGACCTGTCCACTGCGGGCAGGTTCAACTGGGGAGGTGCCACGCTGGCATGCCTATATAGGTAAGAAACACCTTCTTATAAATATTTTCAAATAGTATACATCGTAGTGTAGTAACAATGACTTTGTTTTCTTGTAAAGGGGTCTTAACACAGCCTGCCTGAAGAAGAACAAGACCTTCATAGGACCGTGCATGTTACTACAGCACTGGTCCTACGCACATCTGATTGTTGGCCGTCCAGTCCTGGCTAGCAAGACAGATGTGCCGCAGTGGGGCAAGCCCGAGCCGGACAACTGCCCTGCATTTGCCGCCAAGTACTGCTATCCCAAGATTTGGGTGGGTGCAGGGCATGGCGCGTCTCTCGGCATCACATTTTGGAGACAGGAGATCGAGCACCTCAGAGATGATGCCGAGTTTGTCACTTGGGAGCCCTACAGAGATTATGTAAGTTTACTTTTTTTTTATTTTTATTTAAATTTTTTCCAGTTCGAATTGATATATGATATTAAATCTATACTTCCAGATCGAGGTGGATGGCGCACATTGCTCATATCTTGAGATATTGCCGGAGCGATGTCGTCAGCAGGAGCGTTTCTGGCGTGCAGAGGTGCCGCTCATATGTTTTCAGGTACCGTAATTTCTTTATGCTAGTTATTTACACAATCAACTTAATTTAATAAAAACAGTCTAACGTATTAATATATATAGATCATCGAGCACCATTACCCCGGACGGGTCATGAGACAGTTCGGGATGCGCCAGCTTGCTCCGCCCCCGGCACCGATCAGCGAGGATGTCTGGCGAGCTCTGCACCATGCCAGGGAGACCACTGCAGGCAAGGACTGGGGGATTGCTCGTGCCGATTACGTGTTCGAGGCAGGACAGGCAGATCCCCCATTGGCCGAGCCCGACCGTCAGATGGATGTCGCGCCAGTGTAAGAAATTTTATTAATTCATTACTTCAACTATGGCTTTTTGATTGGAATATCTAACATTTGTTGTAATTCGTACAGACCTTACAGAGATTGGTATCAGGATCACGGCGCATACACCATCTTCATTGAGGGCTACATCGCCGACAACCCGCACGAGCGGGTACCGAAGCCGAGGGATCGTAGAGGACGGATCCACGGTATTATCCCAGCCGGCGCACCTCTCGCAGCCACGGTATTTTTAATTTGAAGTTTCAAATTCAAAACTATTAATATTTACAATTGTACAACTTCTTCATAATTTTTTCAATTTTCAGGCATTATATCTTGTCAAGAGTTGCGTCATAGGGGCTACGATGGCCGTCACCAGGGGATGGAAGAGGCTCGGGAAGGTCATCCTCAAGCACAACGTACCCGCAGTGTGCCAGTGTGGGTACAGGGCGCGCCTAGACTCACTACTGAGGTGCGCTGGCTTGGGCGGTGTTGATGCGGTCGACAACATATCTGACGAGCCCGATGTCTATGTCCCCTACACTGGTGATGAGGACGTGTTTGCTCCCGTCCATGACGCTACGACGGTCGGTCAGGCATTCGACCGAGGTGCCGAGTTGATGCGCCGAGCAGCACATGTCCAGACTCAGCCTGCCGAGGTATAATTTAAATTAAAATACGTAACTGTGGTTTTTTTCTTATTCAATACATTATCTAATTTGTAAGTTACTACAGGGTGGAGACGATGAGGACCTGGGCTTCGATATTGGGACTGAGTATGGCACGGAGGGAGATGGACTGTATTCCCCGGGTTACAGTCCCACTCAGACAGCACCTCATGCCTATCAGCCAGGGTATGTTCAGACAGAGCCCATCCCGCCGTTCCCTGGCCAGTCCTCACAGCAGGTACCTCACCCTTCCCTCTACGATGACCCCATTGCCAGACAGGCATTTTTATTCACGCAGGCTGAGTCTGGACAGACCACACTTTTTGGTCCTGGGGTCCAGCAGACATCCGAGATTGAGGAGGTTCCCAAGGAGCCGGTTCAGTCTACGGATGTCCAGGCATCCAACTCAGCATCCTCCGCAGATACTGACGAGACGCCACTATGCAGGCGGGGTCGGGGGTTTAGGAAGAAGAAGGCGAGGACGATGTTTAGTCCAGAGCCGTAAATATATGATGTTTTGTTAGATTGGTAGATTTTTATTTGTAGTATTGGTAGATGTTTTGTCAGATACTTATTTATTTCGTTGATTAGTTTCTTGTTTGTTTGATTTTGTTGTTATTTATTTTGTTGATTTTATTATTTCAGAGTACACAAAAGAATTTCAAAGAAACCACATATCTAAAATATCTAAAATATTTCAAACAAACGACCAAAAATACGATACGATCAAAAATCAATTTAAACTACATTCGAAACTAAATAACACTTAACATATATACAATTTCGTATTTCTAAAATAAAAAATAAAGGGACCGCTCCGGCATTATGCGGCCCCAGGGACCGCTTCGGCATTGTGCGGACCCATATGGGGGTCCGCTCCGGCATTCTGCGGTACCCCCCATATGGGTCCGCTCCGGCATTCTGCGGCCGTGTTAAATTTGGAATTGACCGAAAACGATGGTTAATTTATTAATGAATTTTATTAAAATGTTAAAAATAAAAATTTCGGCTAAATTACACTACAATAAACTAATTTACACTACAATATACTAAAAAAATCTAATTTACTCTACATAAAAACTAAACTAAATAATTCTAAAAAAAAAAAAATTCGGATTTTTTTTTCAAATTAATAATTTACACTACAATATACCAAATTTACACCACAATACACGAAATTATACTATAATACACTAAAAAAAAACTAATTTACTCTAAATACAAACTAAACTAAATAATTCTAGACAAAAATAATAAATTTCGGATTTTTTTTCAAATAAAAAATTTAACTACATACCTAACGAAACTTGTAGATCTGAAGTTCTTCTTGTTCTCCTCTCAAAATTATACTAAAATATGTGATTAGAATAAAAAATGATGAAGATTGGAGGTGGTTAAAATTCGGTTTTTGGTTTTCTCGGGTAGGGGATGAAGCTCTCTGCTGGGAGAATGAAGAATGAAGAACGAAGAAGGAAGAAGGGAAGGGGCCGGGTTAAATTCTTTGGCTTCACCGAATCCCCTATTCGGTTAAGCCAAAAAAGCAAAAAAAATCAGCTTCACCGAATCCGGGATTCGGTTAAGCCAACAAAACAAAAAAATCCACTTCACCGAATCCCCTATTCGGTTAAGCCAAAAAAATGGATTCACCGATCTTCTGTGGCAACCCACTGTATCCCCTGTTAAAACCATCAGCTTAACCGAATAGCGTATTCGATGAAGCAAAAAAATAACTTAACCGAATTCGGGATTCAATTTTTGCTGTTTTTATAACAAATGAAGCAATCACGTCGTTTCTTTAACTTTTATTATTTTAATTACTGTTTTTAAAAAAAATCCCAGATCATATGTACGCGTAGCACAGGCAGAAATAATTTGACGCTCGCAAAATATTGGCGAGAAAAAAAAAAACAATGGTAGATTGGCTGAGAATTATACACGCATTGGCTCTCCTTTTATTTTGGCATTTACATAGTGGCTCACTTGGCACTGCTGTGACCCAGTCATGACGACACCGCTCCCCGCCCGAGGTACGTTCCTCCGCGGCGTGAATCACCTCCTAACCGAAACACCTATAACCACCACCTCGCACTCTTACCGCCGGCGAGTCACCGTCACCTGTTCGGTCACCCCACCCTCTCAATGCGGTCGAACCACCAGGCGCACCGCCTCCATTTCAACTTTCCTTTTCTTGATCGCCTCCGCTTCTCATCCCAACCGTACACTCTCTTTCTTTTTTCCTCCGGTTCATTTTTTGAAATTATTTATAAATACCTGCTGATATATATTACACTGTGAAAATTGAATTTCCTAAGATAACTATATACATAGATGCCAAATTTTCCTATTGAGCTGTGCTTAGCCACTTTGGTTGTGCGTCTCTGGTCTGTATATCACCACCTGGGTATTCTCAAGTCTGTATGATGTAAGTGAATGGCATGAATGATCTCCTCATCTGGTATCCAGCTTTGTGCTTCCTCTCCAATGCCACTTCTTGCCGTCTTGTTCCCTGTCCAGTATACAACAAGAGAAATTATCAGTAATATAATGTTTTTAGTGGTTTTAGGAAATGAATTCTG
The DNA here is from genome assembly GCA_025461045.1 of Carex parvula. NCBI lineage: Eukaryota > Viridiplantae > Streptophyta > Magnoliopsida > Poales > Cyperaceae > Carex > Carex parvula. The sequence continues at coordinate 238,384 of JAJGRW010000689.1, read as the reverse complement.
AAAACACAATTCATTTCTGTTTTTCCATATAATCCAGCACACAGAACTAAAAACTAATAAAAAGGCTGTTCTCTTTTTGGTAGATAGGGTACAAGCAAATTAAAAGTATCATTGATTAACTGCCATTCATGAAAATAGTTCTGACTTTGACCCATCCAAAACCAAATTTGTCTTGTAAAAGAGCAATTTAAAAAGAGATGATCTACTCTCTTCATTTGGACAAAATTGGCATTTTGTATTTCCTTTCCACCTTTTTTGGCTAAGTTATCCTTAGTGAGAATCCTATTTTTATAAGTAAGCACATGAAATTTTTTATTTTTGGTGGTAGATGTAACTCCCACCATATCATTTGGTTTATAAGGTAAAATGCCTCTATAATTCAACATTTTATAGGTGGACTGTACTGTATATCTTCTAGGTGTCTCCCATCTCCATGATAGTTTATCATTTACATGAGTAAAAGAAATCAATTGTAAAAAGTAAATTGGTCCAGTCCTCAAGCCAACATCCTGTAATAGTTCTTCCAAAGGTAATAACTTGCCCTTGTGTATGTATTACTTATGTGAGAGAAACATCCTTGTTATTGTGAAAATTGAATGAATCCCTTTGGCTGCTGCATCTCTAAGCACCTCTAATTCAGATAATGTAGTCGAATTACACCTAAAGCATATCTAAGCTATACCAGTTCTTTCTCATGTTTTAAATTAATAATTGTACAGGTGCCGATGCCGCTAACCCTCTGGACAAATACGTCAAAAGGTTTCTCCTTTCCCCAAAAACTTTCCCTTGACCTCTATTTTTTTCTTCTTTGGCTGGTTTAGTTTTGCTCACTGAAATCTTAATTAGTTGCAAATGAAACAACTATTAGGAAAAAGTTGGAACCACTGGAAGCTTACGTTCCTGCTGTAATCTTATCTCAAGACCAGTTCAAGGATTTAGGTGATTATCTCCGGTCAATTAAATTTCAAACCATATCAAATGTTCATATATTTCAGATTTTCATGACACATGAAATTTAATGTTAAATTTTGTCAGAGAAATCACTGGAGTACGAGCAGCCAAGATATGATCAGAGCAGAAGTTTACTTCGCTCCGGTCCAGCAGCATCTCTGCGTGTAAATATCCGAGCTGTAAGTTAAAGTTTACTTTTAAATTTCTATTTTTAATATTTGTTTGTGTTTTCGTTCCTCGGTTGGAGTTGGGCTGTTGGGGGCATATTATTCTGTCTGAAATTGTTTGTGATTTCAGGTAGCACAATATGCAAATGATTGTGGTAAAGGGAAGGTTGCTTCAGATGCTGTCGACCAATGTCTAAGGTAACCTACGCTGTGCCCTTATGATTAGCGACTGTCACAAACTGAGCTTGCTCTTTATATATTACAGCTAATTCTGAAATTGTATTACTCATAGAGCATTGGAGGACCTTGACTCACTATTGCTACGTGCATCGAGGAAAGATCAAGGAGCATCAGTCGAATCCATGAAGGGGAAAATTACTGTAGCAATTGCAGCATTAGACAGGTATATCAGATAAAATAATTTCTATTTTTCTGAAATAGCATAGGGCCTCTTTTGTGCATCTCTGCCGACAGTGCTCAGTGCACTGTGATCTCATCAGCACTGAAGCATTTAAATTTTCTTCTTCTAATATTTTTATGATATTCAACCATCTCCTGTCAAGTGATCCTTCAAATTTCAAGCAATTGAAACTTCAATGAGTGACCTTATTTATTCTCTTGCAGTCTTCTAGAAACAGTACCATCAGCAGCCATGGATAAAGGCAAGGCAATTGCTGAAGCCTATAGGACCCCAAGTAATGAAGAAGAAACTAGTATGCTTGAACAGACTGATCCAGAGATAAGAAGATTGGAGGCCATTCTTTGACAGCATAGGATTGTTGATGTATTTTTTAGTATTATTTTTTTTTAAGAAAGGAAGCCGCAGCCTACTTTAAAGTTCCATTGAACAAATTTATGAACAAACGTTATAATTGAGCTGGTCAGTGAATATAGTTTTACTACTAATGCATCAGCAAAGTTGTATATCTGTTAATGTTGTTCTTTTCTTTTTAAATTCTGGATCCAAATAGTAGAGTTGGATGTAATACTGATGTCTTTGAGTTGGATGTAATGCAAATTATGGATTCGTTGGGTATTATATTGGCCCGTTTTGTAGAGAAATTCTTCAGACATAATCAGGCCTGTTTGATTCCCCTTCGCACCCTTCCAATAATAGAAAGGGAAAAAAAAGAGTTAATTTTTTGTATATCCTTACAAACTTCTCTAATTTTCTTTTTATCCCTAAACACTTAAATATATCTAATTTCTCTGAACTCTTCTTTCTTTTTACCCACTACATTATAATTCTAAAATTAAATATAATTATATTTCTTTTTAAAATAATAAAAGACAAAAATATCCTTTATCGAAGTTGATTGGTCTCAATTATTTTTTCTGTTCGCCTCTTGTTCTTCTCCTTCTACACCCTTGCAAGTTTGTTTTCTGGTAAATTTGTTTTCTAATCTCTACAGTACTGTGTAAAGTGAATCAGACCGGATAGGTGAACGAAGAAGCTTTTTCGTTTTCACTGAGATTGACCTCAGGTGAGCCAATGAACTAATTCCATATGCTTGTTCTGCTTGTCTGAAAGAGATTTAACTGGAACGAACTTATTTCCTATATTTACGAAACAAGATTGGATGTAATTCCGGTTAATATAATTTTAGAGTTTCGCAAATTTTTCATTAAACAATAGATAACCGAACTTAGTCAAGACTTCGTTACTATATCAAATTTGTTTCACTCAAAATGCTGAGCAGAATTTATTTGGTGCAGTATACTCTAGATTCCCTTTTAATTTTTTAGTCTCAGTTCATTAAGAGAAGCGTGGTTTTTCCCGAACCAGGTGCACTCAGCAACAGGGTTAATCTAACAATTAAGCATGTATAACAATAAAGTAGATAGAGGTTAGTTTATTAGTAATTTAGCTATTTTAGTGCTCAGATGATATTTGCTCAAAAACAAGAAATATTTTAACTGCAGCTTCTCGACTAAATTAAGGTTTATCGTTTATTTATGCACATATATTCCAAGACCATTATTCTCATGTTTAGTTTTTGTTCTTGCTGTTTTGAAATCTCTTCTGTAGAAACAATAGGGTCTTATCAAATTGAATCCAAATTTTTAGTTGATTCATAGAAGCTGTGAATCAGGCCTCTCAGATCTTCGTTGAGAAAGAGAGATAAGAGAAGTACAATCTTGAGAAAGAAGAAGGGTACAGTGGGAAAAGAAAAATTATGACAATAGGTAATTAAATCTATGAGTAAATAAAAAAGTATAAACAAAATTAAGAGATTTATTAGATATAATAAAGACTTCAAGAGTAAATAGAAAACTGAGAAAGTTTTCAGGGTAAATAAAAGATTAACCCACAAAAGGATGTCTATATATATAATATATGATGTATATTATTTCTTTTTTGCTGATGGGAGTTTTATCTAATGTGGCAGTTTCTAATTCAGTTTCAAAAATGTGGAAAATTTTATTATTTAGAAACTATGCAGAATTTTTTCTTATTAAGAAACTGTTTATGAACTTCAAGCTGACCAAATAATTAACTTAAATTATTTCTCATTTTTAATTTATTGCTAGCGTGACTTAATAGAAACTCTAAAATTAATTTTAGAGATGTAAAAATTAGAAACTTTAAGACCTTAATTTTTAAAAAGTAATTAACAGTTATTTAGAAACTCATTTGAATTGCTAGAATGTCAATGCTCTTAGCATCTGTACTTTATTAAGTTGTGAGCGGTAGAAAACAGCATAAAGATTTCAGCTAAACACATCTGAAATATTTACTTTGTTTTCTACCGCTCACAACTATTAAAATTTAAAATTGTTTGTTGCTGCTAGTGCAGCAGATTTTCTTGTGTAGACTTAATAGTATGGCAAAGTAAAAAACTTCCATCTACCTAAGAATTCTATGGTGCAGCATTGAAAAACTGCAGCACAGCAATGACGAAATTTGTTATTTATTTCAAAAGGTATGCTAACAGGAGAACGAGTACTGCACGAAAGAATGGGTCCAGATCCCCTAAAGTAACTCAATTTTTGGGTTTCAGATCGAAATCGTCCGATTCAAATCCATCACTCGGGATCACCTCAGGATCCAAATCTATCACTCAAAATGTGTTGGCTCCTCTTCGGAATGAATTGTCACAGATTCGAATCGGACAGTCCCGATCTAAAACTCAAAAATTGGGTTACTTCGCTGGATCTGAATTCCGAAAGAATACCATCACCTTAAACAAGAAATATGCCATACGCCATTTTCCCCAATAAGTGAATTCATGCATATATTAAGAGAACTTACAAACCACACTATATTGGCTCAAATAATATTAATATCAGTCCGCAATTCTCACAGAGTACGCATTAAGCTCTACTACAAATGTAGCTAGCACACTACAACAGTGCAGATTCTACGAGCACAATCCCACCATGGACTCTGTGATTTATTATGTACAAACAAGAGCCACCGACGGGTCCTTTTTTTACTTCAAGCTTTAATACATAAATACTACTACAAGAAAAAATACATTGCCATGAAACACTACACACAACAACCACCCAGTTGCATTAGGTCCCTCCAAGGCTTCCACTCTGGATGCGTTTAAGGCTTGGACATGCAGCACGCAACCTTTCAAAATCTTCCGAGTTCATCTGTCAGAAGGTCCAAAATGACAAACATTGAGTTTGTATAGGAGCAATGTCAATAAAATAATTGCAAATGTGTGGTTCAACAGAAGTTGCAAAGAGAAAGGTTTATTTTATTTAACATAAACAAACGAACATGAATACGAAGTAATCCAACCTTGTTGCAGGAGTGGATATTAAGGCTTTCCAACATGCTACAATGTAATATCGCACCCTCTAATTCATCTTCTGCCAACATTGTGCAAGCCTAAATTTAATATACAAAGAACAAACAGTTACAACTTGCTTCCATTACAGTGAAGAATGGTATGGATGTGTTTACCCAATAAATAAAGAAGTACAATTTCAAAGATATCAGGAAATACCGGCAGCTGAAGGTTCGTCAGTCTTGGGCAATCGAGCTTCAAAAACTCCAGAGAAGTGCAATTGCTATGGTAAAAAGGAAGAAAAAATAAGAGAGGAGAAACCAGAACAAAATTAGTATAATACTACATGCACACACAATCAAATAGCAGAAAAAATAGACTAGCAAAAGAAATCACCTCAAGTTTAGAATAGAAAGATTGGAGCAGGTGAGACTGACTTCCTTGAGATTTGTCGATAAATTAAGATTGATCTTTGACAAGTGCAAACAATTTGCTCCAGAGGGGATGACAACCTTCCTAATGTTGGGACAACCAGTGCAGTTGAGCACCTCCAGTAGACGTTCAGACTTCCAACTCACCATGTCTGCCTCTACAATTGCAGAATCAGAGGGGCAACTACCATCAAGCGATGTTGCATCAGGCAAAAAACAAACCAACTCGTGCAGGTTAGTGCAGCCGTTGAGGTTCACATTCACCAGGTTTGTGCAGCTGGCAAGGAGCTCGGTAATTGCACTTTGGCCGATGGATGAATAGGAGAGATCTAGCTCTAGAAGGGACGGTAAAGCACCTAGTTTGTAAAGTGCATCCAGAGAGGAGTCGGTCAGGTATTTGCATGCAGAGAGCTTCAGCACCTGATCAACAAGGAATACAAAAAAAAATAATGTAAAAATTTAAAGAAATTGTTGAAATGAAATTTATAATTTTAAATTGTATCCGAAAACAGTTGTAAGTAGCAAGTAGCAACGTACCTTCAGCTGGGAACAGCTATCAAAACAGGTTGGAGATTGATCAAAAAAGTGTAGGAAAGATCAAGTAGAGTGAGACGACCAAGGCAACTAAGGGAATACAGTCCATCATCCCCTATGGAAAGGCACGACGAAAGGGTAAGCTGCTCGATCAGAGGGCAGAGAACAACTGTACCAGACAATGACTCATCCACAAATTGCCTGTTTGAACAAAGAATTTATAAAACCAAATTGACATGTAACATAAAAAATGATAATTAAAAAACTACATCAAAGTTCAGTTTGTCAAGAGAGAGAGACCTGCAGAAGGAGGCATCTAAGGAAACTAGGCAGGGGCACTTGATTAAAGCCTTCGAAAGCACACCACATCCCTTCAGCTCAAGTGACGTCATTATAGGGGCCTCGATATGCACAATGCTCAACTTCGGACAGATTCCAAGATTAAGAGACTCAAGACCAACCTACAAAACAAACCTATATCAGAACCATCCACAAAAATATGATTGAAAAGTAATAGTGTACAAATATTAACAGATATACTCACTGGTGAGAAGTTCGCCACTTCAAGATGATCACAGCCATCTAGATTCACCTTTTTAAGGCTGGGGCATGACAATTTGAGTGAAGTCATCGTTCTGCAACCAGCAAGTGACAGATTAACCAGAGAGCAGCTCCTTATTTCCACCATACTCAAACTCTGAAAATCATATTAAAATATCATGTTAAGCTTATACATTAGAAAGAAATCTTAGATAAAGAACAAATATATATAGCTTATACTAATCTAAGAGAAACTGTATACCTCACAATTGTCAAGAACCAATGACCGCAGCATAGGGCAACCACCACCTTCACTGAAAACGTCACAGATTGAGTTTGTCAAAGACTCACAGTCGCTGAGATCTACATCAACCAAACTGTAGCATTGCAATGATAAATTAACCAAGCTCTCTTGCTTTTGAAGCACCAATTTCTGTAGAAGAGAATTTTACACGTTATATTTCAACACAATCCTTTATTAAGAAAAATAATATTTGTCACAATATAAAAGAACTATGTAGCTGACCTGCAGAGAATTGGATATTATGCTGATGCGCTGGAGCGCAGAACATCTCGAGACCTTTATGTACTGAAGTACAGGACTCCGCAGATTCAACTCAACAAACCTAACAAACTCAGGAGGGGTACAAAATAAATTGATAACCTCTACACACTATTGTTTGTTTTCCTAATTTTTTAAAAAAAAAAACAGATGAGAAGCCGTACCTGCGAAGGTGCACAAGGCTTATTTTGCGAAGATGGGGAAGGTCCAATGACACAGATGTTAGCAAGCTGCAGTTGTCAAGCTGCAATGCCTAAAATGAGCACAGAAACAGTATTAGAATGCAGAGGAATAAGGACTATAGGAGAGAGGAGAGAGGAGAGAGGAGAGTGATGCCTACCTCTAGCAAACGGCTTTGAGCTATTGCAGCCATTGAAGCGGAAGTGATACCTTCGCAACTGTGAAGCTTCAAATCCACCAACATTGAGAGCTTGACAGACTTCAAAATTAATAATGCAAATGTCAGTTCAAATTCCACTGCTTGAAGAGAAGGAACAGCAAGAAACAGGCAAATCCTGGAGTTCAATGCTGTTGAATCATAATTTGAATTGTGAAATGTTGTTATTGCATCGTATCATGAATTGTCTGTCGATCAAGTCGTTATAATATGCTAAAAAAAGTCTTGAAATGGGCTTGAACCACCAGTTACGACATATAGAAAAACATTTATCATGTATTTTAGTACATTGCGTTCTACTTGACCATAAGATAAGTTCAACATCTATCAAAGAACATTCACCATGCAAAATGATACAAAATATTTATTACTTAAACTACCAACAACTTAAAATATTATTCATAATCATAGAAATAATATGCTTAAATCATAATTCCTAAGTTCATAAATTATTACACTAATGATTGCGTATAGATTGATTGACAGATGTCCAAAGGAAATTTAGAGTAATTACATAATTTGACCTGTTATAACCATATTGTCCGAATTGTACAATTTGTATTGTGCATCAGTGTTGTAAATAACGGTATGCGCTCGTCAGATGGACAGGTACCGCCAAGCAATTAATCAGGAATAATCGGGAAATATTGGCCGATTAGTCGGGAAAATCTGTGACGGTTTGGTCACCACCAACGACTAATCAGCCTAAACGGCCATTTTTTACAACACTGTTGTGCATTGTATTGTTTGGAAGAATAGGAACGATACACATGATTTACTTCTCCCCCAATACAGATGGCTGATTCATATCTATGAGGTTCAGTATAATATCGTACGATTCATATCATAAATCAGAAATAGTATGATACTAACTTCAGAACTGGATTCTTCTACCAGCGTGGCCGTCCTGTTTCTTCTATTTACCAGTCATTTTGTCACCTAATTTTGTATTTCTATCTTTATGTTTGCTGAAAAATGAAGTTATAATCTATTGGAATTATCAGGGACTAATCAAAATGTAGTGTTGGAATGGTATGAAAGGGGAACCATACCTCAAAGGAAATGTTGGGGCAGTTGGAGGCATCAAGCGAGGAAAGGGAGGTGCAGGCTTGAGAGATTTCACGCAGGGTCTCGTCAGTCACGCAGGAGCAGAATGAAGTATCAAGAGACAACAATTTAGGACACGCCACAGCAGCAGCTCTTATTGCAGCATCTGATAACTTGTGGCAAGAAGATAGGTCCAGCTCCCTTAGCTGTGGACTGTGCAGTGTAACATGAGTCATGCTCGACCTTTTCATTGACAGCTTGAGCAGCTGCGGGCACCTGTCAAGAAAGTCAAGCTTATTAGCAGTTATATTCTCAATTTATCTGATTACTTTTGTTGATAACAACTAAAATTGGGATGTCTCTCAAAAAGGTTGGTTCAGACTAACAAGCATAATCATAATAAAGCAACAAATTTGAGCAAAAACGGTGGACAGTTATCTTAAGTTTATTTTCTAATTTACAAACATACAGACAAGTACAACAACATCCAATAAAAAATAAGAGCATAATATGACCAACATAGAGAAGTTTCACTGTTTAGCGCCAAACTCATCACTTAAAAATTCAGCCATTTAGTTCCACCAACACTACCTTTCCAACTTACAGATTCAAACAAAGCTCCAAACACCTAGTCCCGCCTTAACACCATTTTTTTTCTTAATCACTGACACAAACGATGAAAAAGAGAACTTAAAAGCCAACCTCACAGCTATGCGATGAGAACGGCACTTGACTATGTGAAGGTTGCGTAGCCGATCATGTTGTATGGTTGCCTCATTGATACCACCACCCAAAGCAGAGTCGCATATGCTCAAGTTCATCAGAGCAGGCAACTCCGACAGGTCCTGGAAAAATGCATCACTTAGATGTCCCTTTCCCAGTGTCAACGTCTCCAGTCGACTGAAATATAAGTTTTAAAAAAAAATTCATGATATTTTTATTTTTTTTCCTGAAGGAATAACCAGCCAAACAGTGACATTTAAAAAGGAGATGAGAGACTAGAATTAAGAAAAACACTAAAAGAGAAACCTCAAATATCGAGCTGCTTCCATAAAAAGTACATCTGCTCGTGGGACACCAGACAAATTTAGTTCCTTCACATTCTGGTATCGGTTGCATAGGGAGACGACTGCAATTAAAGAAAGCCTTTAGTCAGCTAATTAAAACAAAAAAAATAGCATATCCAAATTGATTCCACAGAAATAGGTGCATACAGTTCTCCAGAGAAATTGGGATGTTATCAAACTTGAGAGACCTCCAGAAATCCTCATGTGAACTAGCCACGTGCCATTGTTTGCATGCTGCACCTGCTCGACATAAATCCTTCTGCCCCAGGAAAGAAAATATCTGCAAAACAATCAATATACCATTGTGAGATCCTTGAGCATGTAAATAATCCATAATTAAAAGTGTCACACATTGGCATCAAATACTTATAAACAAAACTTGCGGGCAGGGCATACCAAGTACAAAAGATCATCAGTGAGGTCCATCCTCAGCTCAGGTAGGGGTTGTTCAGCATTTCCCACATTAGGGTTCTCAGCTTGAGCAACCTTCTCGCCAGTTAGATCTTGAGTGTTCGTGTCAATACCACCCTCCCCAGCTTCATCTTGCCTTTCAACAATATCATCACAGAAACCGATAATATAGTCCATCTCAGTGTCCGACGAGAACTGGAAGTTGCTAGATGGAGTGCCAGCATATTGACTTGACCTAGATACAAACAAAGAAATCATTAGCACAAAAAAGCTAAAATTATCGATTTCACTATGGACTATGTTGGAACAATAGAACTTTTATGTATTCTTTTAGAAAACTTATTCCCAGAAAACCTCACATCTCCTTATTCGGCACTGCAATTAATGAGTTAAGTATTTAAAGTTCTATGATTTAATGATTTAGGTACTTGACTAGTCCGGCTTCAATGCAACCTTCACTACGTTCTTCAACATATCATTTTTTCCCACAACAGTAGACAAGCAATAAACTAACGAACCAAAAATGAAAAGGCCAAGACGAAATGTTCCTCTATAAGTAAATATTGGAATGGACATATGGGCACCCGACTCATTAGTGTGTCAAATATTTGAATAGACCTGTGCCCGTAGAAAAATTCCGCAAAAAAAAAGGTTCACAAAAGGAAATATATAGTAACCAAGAATTCAGTCTCTCGGACAAAAACCCTTATTCAACAATCCAAAAATTTAGAGACATGCAACTTACTCCCCAGAATCAAAAACCCTGGCTCGCTTATGCTGTGATTCCCTTGATGTCTCCGCCGGCTCTTCCGTCTCGTCCCAATCCCTCACGCATATGACTGACACGTGGGGCCTCTCAGGAGGCTCCCGTTGCCATTCTCCCACCCAAAGCGACAGGTCTGGTTCATCGCTCTCCGCCTCTTCTTCTTCCGCCTCCATATCTTCTTCGTCCTCCAAATCCTGCGCCAAAGCCTTCATCCTTCCATCCGCCATCAGATCCGCTGAGAGTAGTAAAATAACCGGAACCTGAACCCGGATCCGCTTAGATCTGGTAAGGGGATCTCCAAAACCCTAATCCGAAGACCTCCTAGTTATCTTGGAGTGAGAAATTAGGGTTTCAAAGGGTGTTGAGGAGAAATTGAATCGCCAATCAAGAAGAATCGACGGGGATTACGTAGATCTGAACGGAGAGAAGATATTTCGGCGGCTCCTCTTTTTCTTTGGCGTTCCTGTTCTCTCGCGTTTTGGTCGCGGTTTGGTCGAGAGGAGGGGGAGGGGAGACAGGAATTGGGGTCACGAGAGGAGTGACTGTATAATGGACGGGCTCTGTTCGGACAGGAATGATTCCAGATTTTCCGTGACGAACGACAAAGAAAACAATGAGAGACGATTTCCCTGAAATGGTCCCCTCAAAATTAGTACGCGACTTTCGCGAGTTTGATAATTAAATTTTGTGGGTGAATTCGAATCTTCGAATAAGATCGAAAGATCTGATAATAATTATTTTTTTGCATCTTCTTATAATTTATATCACTCGATCTTATTAAAATCTAAAAAGTATATTTAGTTCGGGAAGAAGATCGAGTATGTAAATTTATATTTGTAACTGAAGCTGATTTTAAAAAAATTATATTGAACTCACAAATATTGTCAGTAACTTGCTACACGAGATGTAATTATTTATCAGCTACAGAGGATTTTAATATCTGTGTATATTTGGTTGAGACGGGAATATCTCATTTAAGATGTCAAAATGGGGAGTAGTTAGGCGGACTTAAAATAGCGTAAGTCTAAACCCGCATAACTGAAGTCACATCTCTAAGTAGCTTAATTTTATTTTGCTTATGAGGCCCGCTTGACTCTCTCTCTCTCTTGTTTAATAGTTATATATACTGTACTTTTTAGTTCACCTCAAATTTGATAGTTATTCTATTGTAACCATGTTTTCAATTGTTTATGCAAGATAAAAGTTTACGATAAAAAAATATCAGAATAACAGACCTAACTAATTTATTATCGGGTGCTAATTTAGGCCAAAATTTTATTAATATCCAACATTAAATAAAAATTAATAGAAATGTTTACGATTTTTGAAGAATTATAAAAAACTCAAGGCCGCCAAAAATCTCAGCGGTCCATTTCTTTTTTGAACCGCTAGGATTCTTAGCGGTTGAATTGAATATTCGATACTGAATTGAGCTCCTACAAATCAAACAACCACAAAAACAAAACAACTGGGAAACAGCTGCCTTTCGATTTTCATTTTAAAATCTGGAGCTAAAAATGAAATACTAAAGTACTTCCGATTTTTAATTATAGCTTAATTAGAATTAATAATCATGGTTGTACACTTGTGGTAGTAATTAATAAATCATAATATATTTAATTATGGCTAAATTTGTTTATGACCAAATTCAGATATCAATTTTTATTTGCAGTTCTTTTGGATGTACATGAATTATTTTTGTATGTTTTCATTTATGCACACATTGTTTATATTTTTAATATCTACAGGGAGTTGTTGGCACGGGTAAAAAATGTTATAACTTATAACATAGCTACCCTAATTATGATGTTCTAGACTATTCTAATTATGGTGTTATGCAATAATCAAATTATATATTAACAGTGTTGCACCTAATTATGATGATATTATTTTATTATTTATTGTTTGTGTGTTTTCTAATTATGTAGCGCTATTATTAATTAGGTTATTCTATTTAAAAAGTATTCTAATTAGGTATGTATGCAAAAGAGGTCAGAAAAAATTAAGTCAACTTACCATGAATTAACCTTAGATCTCAACCAAACAAAAAAAAATTTAATTCTTAATTAACTTCAGACCTCAAACAAATATAAATAATTTAAAATGACCTAAGTTGGAATAACTAATTTTAGATCTCCTTCGGAAAAAAATGCCAATATATATTTAATTTTTAACTATTAGCGAGAAAGTGTGTAGAATTTACACGGCATGCAAAAAATAGAAAGATGAGCCATGTTCAAAGGCAGAGCCAGAATATTTAATTGGATGGGGCAAAATTTTAGTCTGACTGGCTGAGGCATGATCATACAATTAGTTTAAATATTAATTTTTTTTATTATTTTTCTAAGAAAAACATAGAACTAGAAGGTCAATTTGGGGAAAGAAAATAGGATGAGGCATAATTTTTTTTTTTTAGTAAAGCATGTAAATAGAAGCATATTTTTGAAAAACAAACTTGAGCCTGGAGGTTGTCCCGTTCTTGCTCTACACGGTTACGTTCACGTATAAAGGATAGAATTTTATGTTTTTTTTTTTGTATTGAGATTTTGTTATGCGGCTTGAATGGATTGTTCGGACAAAAAAAACAACGTATATATTGCTCCGCATAGGGCTGTAAATGAGCTGAGTTTGAGCGAGTTACCTTCAACTCAAACTCAGCTCATTAAATAAATGAGCGAGTCAACTCGAGTTGGAATGGTAATAACGAGTTTTAGAGCCAACTCGAGATCAGCTCGGTAACAACTCGAGTTGGCTCACAACTCGTTTAACCAGTTAAATCAATACAGACCGCCCGGATCCCACGAGTGAATAGAAAGTACACAAGTTATACACGAGTTTGAGCTGAGTTTAAGCCAAGTTTGGGTTTGGTTTTGGTTATTCTGGATTTTTTGTGTCCAAGACTGCGTAACTTTATGTAACTCGAGTTATAAATGAGCGAGTTGGAGTCAGCTCAAACTCAGCTCATTTATTAAACGAGTTAGCCAACTAGAGGTGTAAATGAGCGAGTTACGAGTTCGAGCAATTTTGCCCAGCCCTAGCTCCGCATACTAATATAGAGAACTAGCTAGTGTTCTTAAGCAGTTTTAAGCTCACGAGAGAACTCAACTCAGAACCTATGAGATTCTCTTTAAACAACAAATCCAAATTGTTGAAATCGATCTATTTCACAAGTAATAAGTTTGTATTTCAAATTTATATGTTTTCGATTTAATTTAGTATAAAGTGAAGAGATTAGAAAAAGAAAATTTATGAGTTAATTTTCATACAGTTATTTTTAATTTTTTTGACACTTAATTTTAGACTAAATTAATTCATAAATTTATATAGAGTGAAAGTGTCAGAAAAATAAAGTTTATGAGTTAATTTTAATGCACTTATTTTTCATTTTTTTAATACTTAATTTTAGACTAAATTAATTCATAAATTTATAAATACTATATGTAATTACATTCTTGCGAAGTAGATCAATTTTGTCAGTTTGAATTCACCGTACAAAGTCTCTTAATAAGCTTAAGAACACATTGGTTCTACTCTACACTACTAATATCAATACATTAGTATATACATTAGAGTGAGGCTATGGAACTTTGCATAGCGTATATTGGTCCACGCTATGGACTCAAATCTTCAATTTGAAAGTTCTAACAATCGATCCGAATCATTCAATATGGTCTCCATATGAATATATACTTGTAAACTAAATTATACATATATTAGAAGCTTTTTACTAATTTTTTAGATAGGTAGAAAATGACTTGATCTGAAAATTCTGGACCATCCAAAAACAATGATTTTACTCATCTAAAAAATAGTAAAAAAAATGTAAAATTTAGTTTATAATTACATATTCATACAGAGACTATGTTGAACAATTCAGATCAACCGTTAGAATTTTGAAAACAATAATATTGATATGTAGTCAGGACCAATATGCGCTATATGCATAGTACCATAGCCTCACTCTGTACATTATTATGACTCTTATTATTTCAGTCTTTGTTGATGGGTGTTTTTCTCGTGTACTTTTAGGTCTAAATTACGTGTGTTGTGAAGGTAATGTGTTAAGTAAAAAAATTGTTATAAAGTAAGAAAGTACTATGATATTGTTTGTCGATATCATTTAATTATACTTGATAATTTCGGTACTGTGAGTTTCTTACATATGTTTGTGCGATGTAAAATTTTGTAATGACGCCCTGATAGTTGGTTGCACGTAGTAAATTAGCTACTTGACATAGCGCCCAAAAAAAAAAGGTACACATAACGACACAAGTTACAGATTATATGTCAGCTTCGATAATATTTGTATCACAAACTGAATTATTAAACACATAAATATACGCACACAAACGCACGCATTGCTTTTTTATGTATATGTATAATGAGGAGGAATCAAATACCTCTATTTTATGTGTTTTTATCATGATTATATTTTTTAATTTTCTAATAACAAAAATTATAATATATATATATGTCAAAATAAAACTGTTAGATTTGATCTATCTTTTTTTTCTCTACACGTACATGAAAGTTTAACCATTTTTTGGATTTTTAATAAGAATTAATAAAAAAAACAATGTTCACAGATAATTCACATCGGTGTATTTTTACAAGCTCTTGATACCAATCAGAATAAAGTTAAAATGTCATCATATTTTAAACCGAAATTTTTATTTCTACCATTTTTGAAAAAATAATAAACCAAATAACCATCGTTTTCTGACAATTATAAATCTAGCACGGCCGCAGAACACCGAAGCGGACCCATATGAGGGAGGCTGCAGAATGCCGGAGCGGACCCTCATATGGGGCCGCAGAAGGCCGTAGAGGTCCCTGGGGCCTCAGAATGCCGTAGAGGTCCTTGGGGCCTCAGAATGCCGTAGAGGACCCTTTATTTTTTTATTTTAAAAATACGAAATTGTAATTTGTTAAGAGTTATTTATTTAATTTCGAATGTGGTTTAAATTGATTTTTGGTCGTATCGTATTCGTTTGGAATATTTCGGTAGAAAATTGGTGATTTGGATTTATAATTGTCAGAAAACGATAGTTATTTGGTTTATTATTTTTTCAAAAATGGTAGAAATAGAAATTTCGGTATAAAATTGGTGATGCAAGAATAGGGGTGAAAAAGGTATGGATAATATCCGATACGTATTCGATCCGTATTTGAAAAATTAGATAAATTAGATGTGGATATCTGATATTTGAATATTCGTGTGAATATGGATACTGATATGGTTTTACGTTTCAATTATCCGTATCGTATCCGATAGTAGATATATATTATATATTTTAATATATATTATGAAAAAATATTGTTATTCATCATTAAAATTAGATATATATTATGAACTTTGATATTTTTTTAATATTATTTTAATAAATATCCGATCCGATCCGATCCGTATCCATATCTGTATCCAGCTGATATCCAATCCGTATCTGAAAAATTAAAAAGAGATATGGATATAGTTTTACCATTATCCACTCCGAATTCGCTCTATTTCCACCCCTATGCAAGATACAAGGAAATTTCCTCAACATAAATATATATATTGTAAAATGCAAATAGACCCGTTTTCATATATTCATTTGATTAGAATTAATTAATAAATTGAATAATGACCAGCAAGGCTCAAACCACACGGATTACAGATAATTTTTTTCTGGAGAAATTAATAGAAAGAAAGAGAGAAAAATGAAAAGAATGCATCAGGTTTTTTGATTGATAGAAAAATCGGTAGGATTTCTACCGATTTTAAAAATAAAAAAGTTAGAATCATTAGAAATTCTACAGATCCCAACTAATTTTTCTTTTTTTTTCTTTTAATTTTCTCTAGTAATGTAAAAAAGATTTCATGAAAATAGATAGAGTATCATAAAATTTAGATATAATAGAAACATTCCATCTAATTTTTTAAAGACTTTTTATATTTTACTAGAGATCTAATAGAAGAATTTTCTCCATCTATATATCAAATTAAAAAATAATTTCAAAGAAACCACATATCTAAAATATCGAAAATATTCCAAACGAATACGATACGACCAAAAATCAATTTAAACCACATTCGAAACTAAATAAATAACTCTTAACAAATTACAATTTCGTATTTTTAAAATAAAAAAATAAAGGGTCCTCTACGGCATTCTGAGGCCCCAGGGACCTCTACGGCATTCTGCGGCCCCATATGAGGGTCCGCTCCGGCATTCTGCGGCCTCCCTCATATGGGTCCGCTCCGGTGTTCTGCGGCCGTGCTATATTTATAATTGTCAGAAAACGATGGTTATTTGGTTTATTATTTTTTCAAAAATGGTAGAAATAAAAATTTCGGTATTTTAAACATATATATAGAAATGATATGGATCATATTTAACAGTTTATTTTAACATTTTAAGTTATTAAAGTTTTGAAAATGAAAGTATTGGGACCCTCATATTTAAAAGGAATAGTTGTAGATTATCTATCATAATAATATTATAATTTTGGGTAGGACTAAATTGATTAAAGTCACGGACAAATACACACGCCTCACTGTAAATGCATTATATTATAATTTTATGCATAAATGAGTATTGTTTTGATAATACATTGTTTGATAATACACCGAGGATTATAGTAGGGTTAAAGAAAATCATTGTTTTTGTGTTTTAATCATGTCTTAAATTTTTATATTTTCATTTTTAAAGTCTAAATAGTCAATATGAACTGCTTAACATGATCTCCGTATTAAAATGTACTTAGAAACCAAATTTTGTATATATTTTAAAAGAATACTGTTTTTTTAGATAGAAACAAAATCACTGTTTTGAGAAGATTCTTGACCATTCAAAACAATGATTTTGTACCTACATGAAAAACAGTAAAAAGTTTCTAAAAATAATATAATTTGATCTTCATGCACATTTTCCTACAGAGACCATACATGTTGAGCGGTTTGAATCGAATATTTGAACTTTAAAAATAGAGATAAAAATATCAAGCATAATTGAAGCACGAAAATAATAGTGCATTTTAACCATACTAATTTCAGACAACTTTTTTGATTTTTTCAGAAAGGTTGGAGGTCAAGCTACCAAACTATTTAGTATCTACAAGAGATTCCTCAATACGGATTTTAAACTTGCAACCTCCCGCACAAAAAGCATTGCATTTGCCACTAGACTAAAGCTAGTTCTCATTAATATTAGACAATTAAAAGTAAAAATTATAGAAGTGCAATAGGATTTCGAAGAAGTCTCAAATGACCTCGCAAGAGATGCTTGACCAACAGTTTTGGTCTATTGGCAAATGACCATTTAAGGCTTATCCGAAATCCTTTGTAACGGATACGGATATGAAAATATTTCCACCTGACCTACCGTACCCATGAAGATCACTAGTTGGACAGACATAGAACCCACCAATTTTCTACTTCCTTTGACTACCTGCTAGGTCTATTTGTATATCCATCCAGTAAGTGTCAGCACGATGGTTCTTATTAAGCAGGCTTTTTAATACACTAGAGTGCCATGGTCGCATTATGCGTCTTAAAATTGTTTAAGACGTCGGAGTTTGGACGCTGCGTCCGCCCCTTAATTTGTTCATGTTTTCATGTTTTTGTTTTCTTTGAAATACGAGATTGGGAAAACTGAACGGGAGATATTGTAAGTTAATATTAAGAAATTTTAATCATTAGATCAATTATTATATTTATTAATAGTTTTACAGTATGAATAATTATTTAACCTTTTACGAATTAATATTTATTAATACGCTACCTTATTCAATTTAATTACTTTATAATGTGACGTTATTAAAAAATACTTTTTTATTGTTGCATTTGATTTTATTTGACGGTATTTATCTTTTTTTTAATGTGTAGATTAGAAAGCACTAATATACTATTTTTCAAATTAGTTCTTTAAATGTGGAATTAGATTGTCTAGGAGGACTAATTAGAAAATTTCAACATACTAGTTTTATAACTGTACTACGAGGAGGGTTCAAATGCCTCTATTTTTTTTGCCTCTGCCATGCCTACATTTTTAAAACGATAATAACTCAAAATTAAATCATAAATATCAAAATAAAACTGTTAGATGTGATCTATATTATTTTCTTTATGTACTCATAAAAATTATCACATTTTGATTTTGTTTTTATGTGAATCAATAAGTTGAAAAAATGACATTTAGAAATTATCCATTAGTACGTTTTTATAAGCTCCTGATGACAACCAAAACAATGTTGAAATATCATAATTTCTTACACGTGCATAAAATAAAATGATGTAAATCATATTCAACGGTTTTATTTTACTTTTAAGTTTTAAATTTTAAATTATTAAAATATTAAAAAATAAAAATATGACAAAGACACAATAAATAAAAGCATTTGATCGAACCCTTCTCCTGTACTTATTCATTTTAGCACACCGTAAATTGCCATTAAATTTAGAAAGGAGCAGCCTCCCTAGCCCCTTTTACAATACACTCCAAGACTAAAATTATTAGAATCAATTACTAATGCATTAAGTTGAATTTCAAACTGTCAGAAATAACTTCCAATTTTGAATTTCCATTTGGAATGTGATTTTACCTATATGTTTACCATACACACAAAAATATAATAAAATTTGGGGTAAATTTTCATCAATTAAATAACTTAAAATTTATAATCATCCATAATTTAACTTGTTTTGACGGAATATAACGACAATTAAAATTATATAAAGTTTGATTCACAACCAATTCATAAAACAAAGAATGTAGGATAATTTTTACATTCTAAATTATTATTTTAAATTTACACTATCAAGACTGTCAAATAATCCATTAATTGATACACGGTAATTATTTTTGTCTAAAAAAATGCATTGTAACTCTTAAATATCACACTACAATGGTAATGGATGGAGAACGCAATTCGGAAAAATTAATCCTAGTCGTCATCCCATCCAATCTCCGCCCTTTTGAGCCTGTCCCCCCTCCCTCTCTGCCTCTGCTTCACCATTCTTGCTGTCCTTCGCCCCTTTAGACGACAGAGGACGGACTAGCAACAAACCACCTCCTCACCGCCCCTGCCAGCAGGTCACCGCCTCCTCCCCACCCCATAGCCCCACCACAACTTCTTCGTCTCCTTGTTGTCCTTCACACCCTTCAGGAGAAGAGATAGTCAGCGGCGATAGCTCTAGTCATTAGCTCTCTCGTCCCCCGACAGCTCCCCGTCCTCCTCCACTCTTGTCGGGAATTTTAGGGAGAGTTGGCGACAATAGCTCTAGCCGCCAGCCCTCCCATCTTCTAGCGCCCCCAACTCTCCCTCCAACATCTCCACTAGACAAAACTCTAGATAGGGAAGGAGACGCCGAGGCCGAGGCCGCGTGGCCTCCCCCTCCCACAAACCTACCGGAAAAAGAAAAAAAAAAAGATGATGCACCCTTTCCTCTGGTCGCTGGCCAGACAATGAAGGTTGTCAGTGTCTACTAGCAATGGAGAGGGTTTGCTTTATTTTGCTATTTTAGTTATTAGATGTTGAGATTTAGAAGTTAATGTTCGGATACTGATGTTGATATAATTTGATATGGATGATGTTCTGGATGTAGAACAATTGATGTAGTTTATATTTAATCATTAAAAATTATATTTGACACCTACTGTCAAAGTTTAAAAAAAAATTGTGACAGATAATCTAGACGAATCTTCTTCACTATATATCTAGGAGTGAAAACAGATAAGATATTATCCGACTGAATCCGGATCCGTATTTAAAACTTAGATATAGATATCTGATATCCGAAAATCCATGTGGATAGTGATACAAGTATAGTTTTAAACTTTAATTATCCGTATCTGAATAGTAGATATATACCAATATATATTATGAAAAAGAGGAGGGATCAAGTTACAACAAATTTGAGTTACAACAAAGTTACAACAATCATTTTTTTCATTTTCAAAGTCCAAATCGTCGATCCAAACCGTTCAACATGATCTCCACAATAAAATATGCTTGCAGATCAAATTTTACATTTTTTTGAATTTTTTTACTATTTATTAAGTATTTTACAAAAAATAGTCATATTCAGACCATTGAATTTTGTACCCATCTTAATAAATAGAAAAAAATTTCAAAAAAATGTAAAATTTGATCTGCAAGCACATTTTATTTAGATAATCTTGTTGAACGGTTTGGATCGACGATTTGGACTTTGAAAATGAAAAAAATAGTTGTTGTAACTTTGTTGTAACTTGATCCCTCCTCTATGAAAAAATTATATTATTAACCATTATAATTAGATAAATATTATGAATTTTCATATTTTTTAGTAATATATATATGTTTCTCTAATAAATAATAGTATTAGAAAACTGATATCCAATCCGTATCCGTGTTCAGAATAAAAAAAAATCGAATACGTACATGATTTTACTACTGTCCGATTCGTTTTCACCTCCAATATCCATCTCCTATTCTCATTTTACATATACGACTTTGATAAAATATACCTAGCGGGCTTCACCGGCCCAAACCTAAAATAATACCGGGCTCTCTGGGCATTAAATGCTGGTTAGGCCCCACTGCCCCAGATTTCGTACCCGTACAGGCGTTGCAGTATTATATAATTATTTTTAATTGAGAGTTACATAATAAGACAGAAAGGCAGAGGTAAAATAAAATGGCTTGTAAAAAGAGTTAGGGAGCGAGAAAAGAAAGGAACGAGAATGCACAAAAAGAACAGCCGAAAGTGAGAACTGAGAAAGTGGCAGCGCAAGTGTAGTGCACTCCAAGAAGGCAAGAACCCTTTATTACTCTTTTATGTTCAAACTCACAAAAATCTTTTAAATCTTTTCTTTTTACATCTTCCTTCCACTACAAAATTTTCACTTTTAAGTTGTTTGAAAACGACTACAGTATCTCGACTCAAAAAAAAAAAAAAACGACTACAGTATTTAATGTCATCTTATTATGGAGACAACAAATAGAGACACAAGTTGGTGAATCTTCGTTTTAACTTTTAAGGCTAGAGAGTTGGGGGCATCAAAAACAGTGAGAATATTTTTTAAAGAAGGGTCAACGCACAGTTGAGATGTGTTGCAAAAAAACTGTAGCTTTGTTTTATTAATGCTGAAGTAATTAACAAATATTTGAGGGTGTAGTGCGTAAGATTACATATATCCAAATCTAAAAGTAACTGAGAGCATCTGCATTCCTGAAATTATTAGAGTTTTTAATCTGACGTGACAGTTGGTAAACCAGTTTCAAAGATGTAGATGGATTTCTTATTTAGCAATTTTGCTCAATAATTTTGTAGGGTTTCGGGTAGGTTATTAGTGCAACAATTCGATTCAATTCATGATTTGTTCACTACCCGAAAACCAGAATTCATGTATAAAACTAATTCCAAGATTAATAAAGTTTACCACTAGACGCCCAGTGCACCGGAAACGTCAAGTCTAGTCTAGCAGTAGCCTTCTTCTCCTTTCCTTCTCGTGTCGGATTCACGCAACAGCCCAGCAGTCACGCCTCTATCAGTATCCACACGAACAGGTTGACAAACTTCTGAAATTCGGTATGCTAGTACCGAATTAACAGCCCCGTTTTTTCTCTCTTATCCTCTCTCTCGTTTTCTGAATAGAAAATGAACATAAAATCTGGAACCCAAAAACCGAACTGCTGTTGTATATTTATAACAGATCGCACCAGTTCGTTGAGCCTGTTCACTTGCACCATTTCGTTGGAGCCTCTACAGAAAACCTTATCTGATCAGATCAGATCAGATCATATGAGAATAGACAAAAATTCGGGCCTAGCCCATTAAGACCTGATCCATATTAATTATTAATATGGCCCATGATATTCTGGCCTATTAGTACATTTCTAACAAATTTCTTATTAAGAAATCATTTATAAACTCTGACGTGGCAAAACGATTAGTCTGTATTTACTAAAATTAGTTTAATTTACTGTTGATGTGGGTTATTAATTTTAATTTATTGATGATGTGACTTATTAGAAACTCTAAAATTAGTTTCAGGGATGTGAACATTTAGAAACTTCAGAGTCTATAATTTCTTAAAAGCAGTTAACAGTTATTTAAAAACTCTAAGAGTTTCAGAAATGTAGATGCTTTGAATCACTCAACACAGAATGGGCAAAAGAAAAAAAAAATCCCCACCGTGCCCCATTTTTTGTAAAGAAAGAAGACATAAATATTGGAATTGAAAAATAATCCGAGTATGACTATAATTTTCTTACCACAATTGTTACATAAAAAAAAATTGAAAGAGAAATAATGAAGAGAACAACGTCTTGACCAAACTATCAGATTTTAGACCGTGTTCAATGCTTGATACGCAATCAAATTTATGGAGCTAATTTTGACATAACATTAAATAAAAAATTTAAGTGCAAATCACCTTTTCTATGCTATACAAGTTCTCTGTCAAGAATAAGAATAAATAAATTCGAAAAAAAAAAATCTCGCACAAGCCAACGGTATCCTAGCCTCCTAGGCTCCAAGCTGGTGCTAAAAATATAATATCGTGTATTTCTCATTTTTTTTTAATGAAATACCGTGTATTTCTGATGGCTGTTATGTAAAAGTAGCAGACAAGATGCAGAAAAATGGTTTCAGAGAGGGCAGGAGATGCAGGTTACAATGTCAGTGCTTAAGAGAGGAACTGACACACCGCACCTGCTCTCTGTTCAGGTCTCATAAATAAACTAATTCAAAAGACCGCACTACTGTGGCAGCATCATCTGGTCCTCCTGACACCAAGTTCTTAACTATCATTTGGTTATTTTGCATCTCTACCTCTCTTTTTTATCTATTTTTTTCTTTTCCATTCCGGTCCCGTTTATAAGAAAAATTGCAAGTCACAGAAGCGCTTGCTTCTTAAATTTTTTTCTTCCATACCACTGTATTTATATACAATTTTGTTAATCTGTAAAGCTTAAAAAATTCATATCTAATTATACAACCAAGCGTGCTATAGGGTAATAATGTTGTCTTTTGGAAAGGAAATGTAGAAATAGCAAATAGGCCTTTTGAAAGTTTCAAAATTTTCAAGGGAAATTTATAGCATAAAAGATCATAGTACTAGCAAGAGGATAATAATAAAAGCAGGAGCACTGCAAAATACAATTAAAGCTTACACGAGCACTGTTACCTTCTCCTTCAGTCCTCCCTTTCTCTCTCTCTCCCCTCTGCTGATATACGCTTATTCTATTGTGTAACATATTAATATAATATTATACATCTCCATTCTGAGTAGGCTCTGCATCCCTGCAGTCTTTACTCTGTCCCCCTTGACTGAATGACACTTCCTCTTAAGACAAACCAACCACACCTTAATTGCCCCCCATTCAACACTCCACTAACTTATAATAAAACAAATGTGAAGAAACCTGCAATTCTGTTCAATTACAGGAGTATGCAATTGTAACATACAAGGCAGCAAGAAAAATTCACTTGTATGTTATTACAAAATCTTTTTAGTGTGTATGCTGTACTTTCTTCTAAGACTAATAACACAATTTTATAACAGTTAAAAAGGTTTTATGTATTTTTCAATTTTTTTAAAATCAGTTGTACTTGTCATAATATACACACACTATGATAAAGTAAAATTGATAAATTTAACGGACACTTGAAAGTATTATAGTCGACTTTTATATGAATAATCATAGTTGTATACTTGTATATTTTTTTTGGATGTACATTGATTTTATAAGCTGTGTCTACAATATTTTATTTTGGACGAAAATACCTCTCAAAATTATAAAACGATGCATTATTATTTTTTTCGTTTTGGACGAAAGACTAAAACATTTACAATCTCGGTACTTTTGTTGGCCAAGAGCAAAAATTGCACATTTGTGCACTTAGGAGCAAAAAACAGGGGATATGCAAAGATGCCGATTTAAGAGCTGCTCTGTTCTTCTCTCCAGATTCTCTCATTTGCACATTTCCTCTCCTCTTTTTTGAAATACCAACACTGTTTTTAGAGAAGGCAGAGATGTACCCCTTCACCTCATCCCAATGGAAAGAGCTGGAGCAACAAGCGCTGATTTTCAAGTATTTGGCTTCTGGCCTTCCTATCCCCTCTGATCTGATCATGCCAATCAAGAAGAGCTTTCTAATGGACCTCTCCATTGGTCCCAGTGCTGCTTCTCCTGGTTTTGGCTTTCTTCCTCTGCACACTCCGAATGGTTATGGTTCACCAGGTATGAATATTTGCACTATAAAATCAAGGGAAGAACCTTAACTCTTATTTAGCAAGTCCAACTAAAATATATTTGTCATTATCAATCTTTTTGAAGCCCCATGCACGATAGATTAAAGGTTTATGGTGTATTAAGACTGGTGACTCTTAAAGACAAATATCCCATACATTCTTTTTTTATTTGGAATGAAGAAAAATATATGACATTTATTTATTATTTATATCTAAGAAGTTCGAAGAATTGAACAAGTAGGGAATATATCTCCCTTCAATCTTTTTGTGCTAAATCCGTGATGAAAATACATAGCATGATTTGTTGTTGTTTTTCAACTGATTTAGTTTTAGCTGGCATACATCAAAAGGGTGAAACATATGATCATGGTCAACAAAATGGTAAGGATTTAGCATTTGCATCCGAATAAATTAATGTGTTATTGTGAAAATTAATTCTGGGGATCCTGGTGTGTAAGGTTTTATTCGAGACATGTTCATAACAAATAAACTCAAATTCCTACCTGTAAAGGTCCTCATTAGTT
Organism: Carex parvula; assembly: GCA_025461045.1. NCBI lineage: Eukaryota > Viridiplantae > Streptophyta > Magnoliopsida > Poales > Cyperaceae > Carex > Carex parvula. Next base: position 213,022 of record JAJGRW010000689.1, on the reverse strand, counting down.
TCTTAATCACCCTTTGAAAGTAATCAGTTAACAAGAAACATCTATGCTCTTCATTCACTCGTTAATTATTAGATTATTCAATTTAATTCTAATGTGAAATGATGCAGAAGGATGGGGGTGTTTCCAAACGGGTTTCGGACGGAGAGTTGAGGACCCAGAACCCGGTAGGTGCAGAAGAACAGATGGAAAAAAGTGGAGATGCTCAAGAGAGTCGTATGGCGACTCCAAGTACTGCGAGAGGCACATGCACCGAGGGAAGAACCGTTCAAGAAAGCTTGTGGAATTGTCCCTCGCCACCACAACTACCAACAGTTCTTATTCCTCCTCAAGTGGGGCCCACAACCTCCATTCAAGCCCGTATTCCCCATATTCCTCTTTTAGAGCTCAGAGTAACGGTACTGGTATCGGGTTGTCTTTGGGCGATGATAACCATAGGTATACCTTTTGGCAAATTCTCTAACTGGTATAATGAATAGAATCCTTATCCTCCCAGGTACCTGACTGAGTACAATTAGGTCCCAGGCAGTCCCAGCCGAGTGATTGGAACTCGGGGCCTATTTAAATATAGGGGTCGTTTTGAGATTCGTCCTAAGTTAAAACTGACGACTCAGATCTAATTGTTTTCGGTCGGGTATTGCACTGGATGTGAATTCATAATGAATAAGCATGAAGCATCTGTGTTTCTGGAGCTGAATTTGTTTAGTAAGAAGATAAATGTATTGATAAAGAAATGTTGAGGCAAAATGCTAAAGGCAGTCGCACAAGTACCAGTACTGGTACTGATCATTTTATTAGCATGTAGCAAACCAGAATGATGGAAATGAAATGAGCCTTATTTTAAATTTTCTTTCTCTTTTCTGTAACAGATATTCTAGGTTTACTGTAGATAAATAAAATTGTCGACAGAAACAATCATGTAACTAGACACCAGATAAGCCGAAAAAACCCAAAAACAGGAGAACAGAAACAAATATTGAGCTGGTGCCAATAAACAGTAGCTCAGTACAAGTGGTCTGTAATATGCTTTAGTTTTACCTCTTATTTATTGAATGCATGTTTTGTCTTTCTGACTCAAATATACCAATTCTATTAATTGAATTGCTTTCAACTTTTTAATAATTTGATAAACCATTGCAGGGTGGATAATGCAGCGAAGAAGGAACCAGGTGAAGGAAAGTGGTGCATAGATCAATTTGGAACAAAAGGATATGGAAATGGCTTAACAATAGATTTGACAACGGAGGCAAGATCAAACCCATTGGCACTAGGTTCTGATCTCAGCAAAATGGAGAATGCTCAGAAGCCAAGCTCTTTCCATAGCTTCTTCAATTAGTCGCCTGAGTAGTAATTATTATCAGCTATTTGCTTTCTTTCTTTTTTGCTTTATTCTTTATATAGATGTATGGGGGTTTACTCTTATATGAGACTCCTACTAAGGGGTATGAATGGGTTCCTTGTTTTTTTTTCTTTGGAGCTGTATCATAAATTTGACCTCAATTTGCTATGACTTTTGCTTCTAAAAATATATTTTTTGGAACCAGCTTGTAGGTTTGGTTGATCAGTTTCATGTATCTGAGCTGCAGTACATAGTAATAAATTTATACAGGTACGGATTGGGGTATATTAACAACCAAATTTACTTGCAATCGTGCCGTACCCCGTGTTAAACTGTAATAAAAGTGGAAATTATAATTGTATAATTCATCACTGAAACAGATTGCGCATTAAATTGTTTAAAAGTGATTTGATCAGCAATCAAATATCAATTAAAATGAACAATTAATTTTTGAAAAATTGCTTGGTGAGTGATCATCAATTTTCAAATTATACCATATATAATAGAAAGCACGTATAAATTATGGAAGTATTTCTATTTTTTTTTTTTTTTTTTTGAGATAAGTGGGTGTTACCCCGGCCACCGATTTCTTATGAAAAACTGTTAGTAATGTAATAATAGATCATAATATTTTGGATCTAAATTAATAATTAATTTAAAGAATTAAATATGGATTAAGTCTTATTGGGCTGCATCGAAATATGGGCTCAAAATTTATGTTCTTTCTAATATCTGATCTGATCATATAAGACTTATTTGATTAGGCGCGAATGAATGGCTGCAAACGAACTGATCATATAAGACTTATCTGATTAGGCGCGAATGGCTGCAAACGAACTGGTGTATTAGTCTATATATATCTATATCGAGTCCGGCTACTATAACACTAGTGTCATTCCAAACTAAGTAACACCACATCTTAAACCATTGAATTTACTTTAATATTTGTGCACAAGATAGGACTGGAATGACAATAGTGTCTTGCACGAATATTAAAGTAGATCCAATGATTTAAGATGTGGTGTTATTTAGTTTGAAATGAAACTAATGTTATAGTAGCTGGACTCATCTATATCTGTTAGTATCTCGTTTTTAAGTTAGTTCATATATTTTCGAAATCACACAAAACAGAAAAAGAAAGACAGAAAATAGATGAGCAATATTTTCGATTAGACTGAAAATATGATCCATTTGTTTGCACCAGTTTAGAAATCAAGAGAGAAAGAAAAAGACGAAAAAGGGGAATGTCAATCGGCGCTAGTACTCTAACTCGCGGTTATTTTCGAATTTGTTCATGTGGATACTGGTAGAGACGCAACTGCTACCGCTGGTACGTTCATCTGACACGAAGGAGGAGGATGAAGAAGGAGGTTAGAGACGTGACTAATTCGCTGTTGCATTGATCTGAAACGAAATCAAATTAGAAAGAAGATTACTTCTAGTACTCGAATTATCCGTTGTAGGACCGCTATGTAGATTTTGACATTCTGAATCGCCGTGTAGGTTTTACTGTTCAGACTTCGGAGGAAAACTTCGTTGGTCGTCACCTTCCTCCACTTCCTTTTCCCTCTACGCATCAAGTTCTGAAGCACGCCCTTATTGTCACAATACAACATCAAAGTTATCGTTTTATTTCGGGACCGCCCAATCGAATCAGGAGTCAATTTGACAGATTGAATCGGGTTGGATTGGCAAAGTAAAGCCCAGAAACATTTAGCGACAAACATTGCAAAGCTAAAGACGCAAGGTAGAGGCCTAGATGAAAGAAAATGGGCCTCAGGTCTTATACGAATTACACTTGATTCTATACCCTCGCCAGTCGTCAATCGCCAATGGACCGCAGTGCAACATGAAAAATTATAAAATCTCATAGACATGAATATTATTATTAGGGGTGTTCATTGGGTCCGGTTTAGTCGGTTTTGAACCGAACCGAATTAGTTTGGACCAAATAGTTCGGTTTGGTTTACTTTTTAAAACCGATTTATAATTTCAATTCGGTTCGGTTTGAAAATTTTCAAAACCAAAATAACCGAACCGACCGAACTTTTATATATTATGAATTTAGTCCGGACTGTCCCGGTTTATTTCTCAACACTCCGGTTTATTTCTTAATACCCCGATTTATTTCTTAATATACTTCGGTTTATTATAAATCAATTGCTTTAAATAAAAAATTAATATATTTTGGTTTGAACCGAACAAACCGAAATTAAACTTTTGTTCGGTTCGGTTCGGTTCGGTTGCAATGCTAAATCAGTTCGGTTGCAATACTAAACCGGTTCGGTTCGATTCTATTTTAAAACCAAATTATTATTTTGGTTTGTCTAGTTTGGTTCGGTTTCAACCGAACCGAACCGATGAACATCCCTAATTATTATGTTCGTGAAAGGAATATGTTTGTTGTGGTAATGGCTGATCAGAGTCAAAATAATGATGATTTACGTAGGATTTTGGCTTAGGTTTTACATATTTTCTCACACTTATGTTTAATTTATTAGAGAAAAAGGCTACTGTCACCCTTCTTTATGTTCTATTGCAGAAAAAAGGTTTTGAGACTATTTTATACCAAATGGAGCAAGAATCGGGTAAATCGGATAAGCGACGCTCATCGACTAAGTCTCTGTTATGGTCTGTATTGCCTAATATGGACCCAGCCCAATTCGGACCGCATCACCTGATACGGACCGTAATGAAGGCGCCATTTGGGGAATAACTGCTAACAGTTGTATCCAGATCAGTTTCGTAGCCCCTACTCAACCTCCAGACGTCCCTCCACTCCTATATAAGGCCCCTGGGCAGAATAATAACTTATCTTTGTAATTAGGGTTATATTTGATTAAAGAGAGAAGAGAGGAGTGCTTGTAACTATGCCGTTTCGTGGCTAAGTTTCTTTTTTTAGGGCTAGGCAGTAAACCTTGTTACACTTGATGCTTTGATATATATATTTTCTGTTGATTATGGTTTTTTGTTGTTGAATCTAAATGCTTTTGTGATTTATTATCTCTTCATCTAACTTCAATGATCTAGTTTGAGTCCGTTAGGGTAGTGACAGTACTTTAATGGTAAGAGAAATTATTTGTATGAATTAGCCTCGTTGAGATCTATTAGGTTTATGTGAAGAAAACCTTAGGGGGAAAACCATAAACCAAAACAACAAAATACAAACCAAATTCTATCACTTGCGTAAGGAAACTCGCAGTGATCCGAGTAGTAATTTGGGGTATTTAAGAGATCAGACATTTGCGTAAGGAAACTCGCAGTGTCCTATGTAGAATATCGATGAAAGATCTGTCACTCTTGCGTAACATAAATCGCAATGACCTATGTGGTGTCTTTCATAAAACAACAACAGAAAATCAGACGCAACATGAACATATTATCAAGGCAGATTGAGTGGCAATGGTGTGCCGAAATCCTAGGAATCCTCATCTCTATCTTTATTTTAATTGCTTTTAATTACTTCCTAATTTACATTGATCACAACAACATCTCTTAATTTTCAGATTTCGTCTAGCCTTTCGAAAGATTGTGATTCAATCGCTCAAAACTCTGAATCAATATTCCCTATGGATTGACTTCGAATATACTACTCGATAGAATTGTGCGCTTGCAGTCCGATCCGATAGTATTTCCGAGTTTATAAATATTAAAAGAAATGTTACTTTCTTTTGAGTGATCAATGGCCCGCATAAAAGTAAAATGAAAATATTATTTTAGTTGTCATGTTTTTTTGTTAGTTATTCTAAATTACTCCACCTCTACAAAACCTTTGCGTAATGCGACTAAAGTCGTTCTAACTATTGCAAAAATCATGCCTTAGTGTAATTGCAATGATGCCCCATATTTCAAACTTTTTGCATCTACCTCCCAACTGCATTTCTGGTGTTCACCTTGGCCAAATGTTAGGTTTACAAAACAATGACCTCATGTTTGGTTGTGGCTTAAAGGGTGAAATAAGGGTTTTAGTCATCGTTATTCCATCAAACGAGCATTAATTGAACCGGACTAAGATAGCACAAGCCGATCTTTAGGTCGGCTTAAATTAAACCACTTCACATGGTGGTTTAATTTTATTGCACGTCATGACCTAACTCGAATGATTATAATAATATATTATTAGTATATAATTAGTATATTATTATTAGTATATAATTATATAATTAATATCTTATATTGTTAATATATTAAATAATTATTATAATAATATTATAATATATTATAGTTATTATTAATATATTAATATTATATAATTAGTATCTTATTATTAATAATTATTATTAATATATAATTATATAATTAATATGTTATATTTTTAATATATTAAATAATTATATAGTAATATTATAATTATTATAGTTATTATTAATATATTAATATTATATAATTAGTATCTTATTATTAATATATTATTATTATAATTAATATCTTATATTGTTAATATATTAATATTATTATAATAGTATTATAATATATTATAGTTATTATTAATATATTAATATTATATAATTATCATCTTATTATTAATAATAATTATTAATATATAATTATATAATTAATTATCTTATATTGTTAATATATTAAATAATTATTATAATAATATTATAATATATTATATTTATTATTAATATATTAATATTATATAGTTAGTATCTTTAATTAATAATTATATAATATTATTAATTAGCATCTTATATTGTTAATATTTTGTTCTTAACATAATATTTTTGAAAACATGTACGATATCTGCGATTTAAATTAGCATTTATGTTTTGTATCCGATGATAAATTTATCTTCGACCAAAGTAGCCTATTCTAACATACGACATATTTTTATTTACGCGTACGGATGATATATTGAATTTGATGCGACCGTCTGCATCAGATAAATATCGAATTCATGCCACCTAAGGTAACTCAAATTTTGACTTTAAATCTGGAACGTTAGATATGTTTTGACATAAATATTGAAGAGACTTCGTGCATTCTAACTCTAACCCATTGATCCCAATTCTGATCGGACTGACCAGATTTAAACTCAAAATTTGAATTAGTTCAAAGGATACGGACTCATAAACATCAGTTTCTTTTTCCGCTTCAAAAACACTCTTTCACCAGAGTCGGAATTCTCTGGAGTAACTCAAATTTTGAGGTTAGATCCGGACCATACAATCAAAATTAGGACCAATTCTTTTCGAGGTGGAATGAAACTTTTATCCTCTGCGATAATGCCCAACCAGAATCAAGGTTGTAAATAGAGATTATAGCGGCATAGCGCAGAGACAAAAAAAAAATTGTTGTGAATAGCGTAGCTATAGTGAAAGTTATCGTACATAACATTTTTCTTCTTTTCAAAATTTATATTCGATATTTCTACTAATTATCAACATGATCAATATTAGAGAATTAGGGGTAACAACTAAATGACAACTAATCTAAGTCTATACTTTTTTCAATCATGTAAATAAGAAGAAAGAAAAAGAATCTACAATGTAACATTATTTAATAGTTCATTATTACAGATTATAATATACGAATAACAATTAATTTTACAAGTGAAATGAAGTTAGTATACCTATTTGAACATTATCAAAATAACCTTTCAATGAAACGGAGGGCAATAATTTTATAAGTGAATACTAGACGAAGAGTAAGCAAAAGGAAGAATTAATATTTGAATATTTTCAGATATAGAATGAGAGACTCAATCACAAATAGGAACAGAAACACATATTTCAGTTTAGCATACTTATCATATCAGATCATGTAGCATAGAAAATATGACAGAAACACATAAGCTCATGTAAATTGCAAAAAAAAAAAACAAACCATGTAGCATAGCGATAGCAATAGCGGTCAACTATTACAGCTATAACAGTCGTAGCTAAATTAGCACACTTTTATCTCATAACTTAACTTTTATGGTAAAAAAAAAAAACTATAGCGTAGCTATAGCGCAAATATTGCTAGCTATTTAGAACACCGATTAGAATTCTTCTTGAGATGGAATGGAACTTTTTTCCTTCTGCATTAACGCATAGTTTGAGTTTAAATCTGATCCGTTCATTACATATTATCACGAATCCTTAAAAAGACCCGTGTATTACAATTAGTTAATGCAGATAATGCGTGCTTTCTCATGTGTCATGTGACATCGGAGCTTCTTATAGTTATTTAATTATACAAAATATATAAAATATATTTTATTTCCACGCTCCTCGTCGCGTGGTAAAACTGTGATTTTATAAATTTTTTAAATATTTTGCATGCATTTCGATTTATATTAGGGAACAATTTATAAATTTATTATTTGCTCCTTTGTTTTCGGGAACTTAGATAATTTTTAAATTTTATTATTTTCTCCTTGGTTTCTTATCACAAGAAATATTTTTGTTCTGAAAAAGATTATATGTAGCTTGTCGTTATCTAGTATATATTGTATAAGTACATTTTGTGTATTTCTATTTTATTGGATTGAGTTTTATACCATGAATCAAAGATTAGTTCTAATGATTTTTGTACATTTTATTTGCTCGTCATATGTAGATGTGAACATCAAAATATATACCCATTGCGATGTGCGCTTCACGATCCTAATATTTTATTATTCTTCTTGTCGATTAAATGTTATTTTCTTCCTTTGCCCTACATATGATATATCTGTAGCAGTCTATGTATACGTATAAATTGAACAGAGGATTACAACCGTTATAAGAATATATATATATACTGTTTTGAGATAACTGAACTAAATTTGATGAGAACACCAGTAACACATGTTGAATCCAAACACACAAAATTTCACTAACCACAACTTTGATTTATGATGGTTCATACAAATGAAGTCAAACTTAATGCAAGAATATAACTGAAATGCGATATGGAATGCTTGTGAGCTATGTTACTCGGATATTTCAGATGACCTTTGTATCCGTATCAGACACGTATTGGATACCGATACGCGTCCGATACAGCATCGATACGTATCCGATACGCCAGCTGGCGTATTCTTACTCAGTAGATACAGTCATCGATACGCTTTGACTAGCTGTGATACGCCTGGATACATCTGGACCACCGTGGACTGCACTAATACACAACGCACCGCACCGCGTGGTCCACCGTGCACCGCGCCAAAACAATTTTTTTAGTTGCTACCGTAATTCAAACTTGAAATCTGAGGCATAACAATCATAGCCTTCTACCACTATACCACTGTAATATTGTTTGTTATAATAGAGTACTAATTATATTTAATATATATTTCACTGCAGTATTGTTTTTCTCCATTTGATTCATATAAATATAATTAAAATAATAAAAAATATTATAAATAATAAACGTATCGTATCATTGATTTTTGAAAATTACCGTATTCGTATTGTATCCGATACGATACTCGTACCCATATCCGTGCAATATAGCTTGTGAGTCTATCTAGTTATAGTTTGGGCCTATTTTTTTTTATCTTATTTTTGCAAAAATTGATGGACATTATCCACATTGAAGCAACAATCAATTCACATCTTCTACTGAAAAACAAAGGTTCTCTGTCCGATAGTAAGAATGAGATATTCTAAATTATATACGCATCATCCCCTAATTGGTTTGTAATATTTTCGAAATGTATATATTTTTTCTCTTGCTTTATAGGAATAAAATCAGAGATTCAGACATTCCCAACTTTGTTTGATAAATTTATAATCGGATTTCGATTTTAGTAAATTTTTTGTTTTACGTTTGAAATTCAAAACAGTCTCTTGCACGGACCCTTCGGATCCTCTGTGTCAATGCGAGCGAAGTATAACTGTATAACTATAGTTAGCGAATCATCTTCGCTGCCTCTTTAAAATCTCGACAATTTGCGACCAACGATTAGATTAAAACACGTTTTGATAGGCATGGACTGGGTTGAAACTGGTTTAGGACCGCTAGACCGTAGCAATGTGATTGGCAAGTGGCAAAAACAAGAAAGAGAAAAAAATAAAGTAATTATCCCTTTGTCTCTCTCTCATCAGCTTGACAGCTGCAGTCTGTTGAACACATTTTACACTTTCCAATGCAGAAATATATCTCTGACATCCTGCTGATTTGAGAGAATCCTGCTAGAACGAAACAAAGGATTCACTGTTTCACACTGCTGTTAGAGAGAGAGAGAGAGAGGGAGGGAGGCGTGGCATCAGCGTGCGTGGCCAGGTGTAGCGGGTAGGACTTGGGCTTGCGATAGACTCCACTGGCCCATTTACTCTTTGCTGGTAAAAATAATAACAAACAACAAGGATTTATATCACTAGGACTGGGCCTCGCTTTGCTTCGGCAGAGGCAGTTGAGACATGTTTTATGAGTTACTGTTAATATGCAAAATGAAAACAGTATATATCATGCGGGCATTAGCTTACACATGATAAAATAGTACAGAAACAAATTAAAAACTTATTTAAATTGCAAATCCAATAATAATTGCTAGTATATGAATAATTGAATATATGTTTTTCTTTGATTTCTCAACGTTGATCAATCTAATTATTGAAAATATAAATATAAATATAAATGTCATCGCATCTACTTTGATAACCCAGTAACAGTATAAGTATCATACAGTTGTAATGCTTTCAAGAAGAGTGTCTAGACATATTCATCCTTTACCTGCAAAAGAGCCTTTTGATAAAAAATGAAAAGATGCACAACCTTTACATATAGGAAAATAGGTGAAAAGATTCTTATTTTCGGATAAACTCCTCTAGTTCCTTTAATTACAATGGGGCCAATTAGCTCAACTTCTCCAATTTATATACTGAAATAATGAGCATGTCACAACCTTGTAACATCTATTACTATGTCTGTTCAATGTTGTTATATAGGGGTTGATTAGCTCAACATCTCCAAATTTTATACTCAAATGGATCCGGCAGCACTCCAAGCAAGACTAACTCGTTAGTTAGACCTAGTTAAAACAAAAATAAATACTGTGAGAATTTAATCAGTCGGTTTGCACTTATACGGACCATCTCACTAACCACACAGTTGAGTTTTTTCCTTGTAAATTCCAGAGAAATATTACAATTGGGCCTCAATTACGCACAAAATCAACCGAAGAATTGAACTAAACTTAAGCCTCAATCTAACTATTTTGCGTCATTCTATTGTGAATTTTGCAATTGTTTCATTAACCAAATGCAGCCTCCATTTTCAACATTGGTGCAATGAGTTTACCCATCAAGCAAGAGAAAAAAAAGGAAAAACAGAAGATATTGAAAAGGGAAAACACAACAAGATGGTACTGAATTCTAATGGTTTTTCAATTCTAGTACTACACAAAAAGTGAGTATTAATTGCTCATGTTGGTCCATTTTAGTTCAAAATTTGTAATTATGATTTTAATTTCTGCTTTTGCAGAAATCACCTTAAGCAATCCTTCTTCACTGTATACAAACATGCCAACCTTTCGACCTGTGCATGAAAGATAGAATATGAACATACTATTTTTTTATATATTGTACTTGATCAAATCATCCAAATGCAATATTGTATTTTTGTTATCTGGATGCAATATTTTATATTGTACTTTGATCATCCAAATTTAATATATATATATATATATATAGGGGCTGGCTACTATGCTTATATAAGCAAAAGCCCACATATGCTTATAACTCATTTTTGCGTTTCCAATGTTCAAATGGTCGATCCGACCGTTCATCTTGTTCTCCATATTAATATGTGCTTGGAGACTAAATTTTACATTTTTCTGAATTTTTTTACTATTTATTAAGCCACTTTGAAAATTGCTGATCTGGATGAACAGTAAAAACAGTGTTTCCAAAATTCTGGACCACCAGATCAGAAACTTTCAAAGTGGCTTAATAAATAGTAAAAAAATTCAGAAAAATGTAAAATTTAGTCTCCAAGCACATATTAATATGGAGAACAAGATGAACGGTCGGATCGACCATTTGAACATTGGAAACGCAAAAATGCTCATTTAAGCATATGTGGGCTTTTGCTTATATAAGCATAATAGCCAAGCACTATATATATATATATATATATATATATTTTATCTTTGATGCTATATATATAGTACCTGATGAGCAAAATGGGAATTCGGGTAATCAATCTTCATAAGTTGCCCCCATACCTTATGGAACTGCTTATGGAACTGCAATAAGACCATAAAATGAAAAATAGACATATGTAATTCATTTAATTATGCACTGTCATACATGTCTAATTCCAAAATGTTGAATTTTCATAATATTTGAAATTCACAGAGAACAAAGAAAAATGTTATGCTAAGACTGGTTGGTCTAAAGATGCAAAATTAGTGCTTACCTTCTGATGACAATCTCTTTGAGCCTCTTGATGTAGTTTGCGAAAATGCTCCCTTTTTACCTATAAATATATAAGCACAATGGAGGTAGGCCACTTGCACAAATATATCAATAGTGCAATAGTTACAAATTAAGATACTAACCCGGAGATATTCCAATGCACATAAGAAACTTTGTTGCTGATGCTCATTTAGGTCTTCAAAGCTGAGTCAAACAGGCAAAATGGTAAATACACAATTCAGATTCAATTTTCATAACCAAAGATGCAGCATAATATGTGCCCTGTATGGGAGTGATTGCTTGCTTCTAATGAGACCGGACCAAAGTAAAGAGAACTTGAATTTGCTTCGATCAACTTTGAACCCAAGCTTAATAGAATAAGCATGTAGACATAAGGTTGTCATAATTAGGTCTTCTATTTATTTTTCTTGCAGAATTCAATATTTGTGAATTTGAAGAATGCGTTCTGAATGAATGCGAAAAATGTAAACTGAAACAAAAAAAGAAATAATATATAAAATACGTGAAGCCAAATGCATATAAATGAAGCAATAGACAATTTGCAACTAAAAGCATATTCATATTTTTTTTCTTTTAGCCAAAAAAAATTGAAATTGAAATTTGACGAAATGAACTGACTGTTGAGCATTAAACAACTGATGCAAATGAAAGAGAGAACGACTGCTGTCTACTTTTTAACTGATTTGCATTTTGGGCTTGGTATTACCTCTCCACCTCTACCCTTTTCTTATTTAAGACGGGCCTAAATTACAAACCTTGGCTAATATAAGCAAAGAAGAAAATAAGTTGAAATAATAAGAAGAGGGTACCAAGGGTACAAAAGGCAAACTTTTAAGTTAGGAGCCCAAAGTCTATGTGTTGACGGGTTCCAGAATCTGAGTTGAGTGGTAATCCTACGAAGCATTTCTTTCCATACAGCTTTTCCAATCTGTACAAATTGACAAAAGGACTCGTAGTGTTAGGATCAAATTTCTCAAATGAAGGCTTAATTAATTAGTAGTACCTTTAGGAATTAGTAGGCTAATGTCCTTTAGTCACAATCTTAGAGACTTCTGTACCAGTACAGGGGTACAAATTCATTAATGAGAACAACTGCGATCAATGTAGATACAGGCTATAGAGTATATACGGTATCCCTCCAAAAATAGAAGTATTTTTAAAATCACCGGAACATAAGAAAACCTCCAGTCAAAATAAACATGACACTTTATTCCACAAAATGGTAATTTTTTTGTCAGGAAAATAAAATAAACAACATCCAATAATCAGACCAAAAGTTTCAATTAATTTGTACTCCATACAGAATTATAGAATGAAAGAATCAGAAATGAAAGTCATTTTATCAAAAGTTCTTACCTTACTAAATATGAAATAAGTGCAAATATCCAATAAGATGCTGTTTGGGTGTACTCATTTTTAAATTGCAAGTTCTTTAAATAAATCAGGATTCAAAATTAATAAATTATAACAGAATAAAGATAATGCAAATACAAATCGGATGGTGCCGGCTTGGCCGTTTCTGATCTAATGGTCGGTAATTATTCCGTGATGTTTGTTGTGTGGAATGTTTTATAAAACAGCTCCTAATATGAGCTGAAATTTTGGGATCTTGTTTATGGGGTGGGAATGGGTGTTAGACTATGGCTGTTCTGTGTTTTTTGAGAAGAAATGTGGCTGTTCTGTGTTGTTATGGTATTGTGCTAATTTGATTCATATGGATAGTTTAGATATATGTAATGTGTATATAGAAAAGCTTTAGCTTAATTAAATGTAGCCTGCCTGTTCTGTTTGTTCTGTTTTTATAGTGTTATGTTTATCTAATTCTCTTTGAATAATCTTGTGTCGTACGTTATCATGCCTAAAGATTTTGTGAATATCTCAACTATATAAAGTCCAAATGAGTTTGCTTATCATTTTGTACCCAATTCCACAATTTGAGGAATTCCGTAATTTAAATACATTCCTTTCTCTCCGAAATAGAACTTGGTCAGTGGTTTTTTTATTAACTCATCATTTATAATAACAAATATTATAATTCTTTCCACACTATTCAAATTGATATGTTTCCTTGTTAGGTAATTTACACCTAATTCAAACAATACTATTATAATACTTTGAAGATCCAAATTAGGGGTGTCAATGATACCCTTTTAACCGTTCACCGTATTCGATAAGGCGGGTATGAGTAAATTTTTTTTCGTTAGCTTATTGGGTATGTGTATGGGTAAGGATTTTTTTTCGTTAGCTAAACGGGTAAGGGTACAGGTAAAACATATTTCATACCGTTACCCTATAAGGTAATTGTATAAAAATAAAATTTTATAATAATGTTTGAGTAATAATTAGTGTGATGGTGAAATTTATTTGCGAAATTATAATTTGAACAATAATTAGTGGTGAACTTTTGTTATTTAGTGTTTTACTATAAAAAATATTAACATATTACTTTTATTTGCACGTTTTGTTATTTAGTTAAATTATAAAATTATTCAAAGAGATTGTGTTTTTGAATTCTCTTGCTTTATAAAAAAAATTTAGTTGGAATTGACTGCACAATTTTTTTTATTAGTAATGTGATTGTTTAAGTGTAAAATCAATGATTTTTTATGTTCTATTTGTAAAATATAATAAAACTAATTATTATATTAGTATTATTCGTTATTCACCCGCTACCGTTTCGTTACCTGATAATTTTAACTGATAAGAGTAGGATAAAATAAAATCAATTCTTAATGGGTATGAGTAGGATATAAGTAAGATCAATTCTTAGTAAGTATGATTATGAAAATGCTTTTACCCTTTCCGTATCATAACCATTGACACCCCTAATCCAAATGCACCATTGGGCGAAGGTTACCGTAAATGTTTCTCAAATAAAGTTTCCGTAACAGCCGAAACTACAATTAATTATTTATTAAAAAAATTTATAAGAAAGACTAAATCGCTGCTTTATATCCAAAGCAGATACCGCATTAAATAAAACGAAGAGAGACAAATGGTAAGATTACATTAATATTTATATTAGTAGTAAGATCGGTAGAATTTCTACCGATCTTAACTTTTTTTTTTAATCTGATGTATAGATGGAGAGAATTTTTATATTTGATTTCTAGTAAAATATGAAAAGTTTTTCAAAAAATAGATAGAATGTTTTGATATATCTAAATTTTAAGATACTTTATCTATTTTGTAAAAAAATATTTTACTAGAAAAATAAAAAAAAAACAAACTGGTTTAGATCGGTAGAAATTCTACCAATCTTACTACCAGTATAAATATTACTGTAATGTTACCATTTGTCTCTCTTCTTTTCTGTTAATTACTACCAATAAAAATTTCCCTGTATACTCATTTCAATTTCCATGTTGAGGCCCTATAGAGGCACATTTCAATTTTCAAGGCCTTATTTGATTCAAGTTCAGTATTGATACTTTCTCAAAGGCCTGCCGAATTGAACTTGTACAGCTCATTAATTTTATCTTGGCATTTTAGGGCGTTAAGCCCATGGGTGACTAAGGTATCGATAATATCTAATTCCTATTCAACAAATTACAAGTGGATATCCAATATCTGAATATCCGTGTGAATATAAATACTAATATGATATTATTTCAATTATATGTATCCGAAAAATAGATATATAACATATATTATGAAAAAATTATGTTATTAACTATTATAATTAGATAAATATTATGAACTTTAGTATTTTTAATTAATTTTTATATTATTTTAATAAATATCCGATCCGATCCGTATCTGTATTACAATCCGTCTGATATTCGCTCCGTTTTCACTCCTGGTACTTAAGCCTCATTTTAAAAGCATATGAGCATTTATAAAAAAAAAAGTACATTCGTCATTCTAATTTTTGAGACGCTTTGATATATAAAGTAGGGCTAGCAAAATTCTTCCAAGAAATGAAGATTCCATTTATAGCTCTCTGAATTTAAACTTGAATATTTTTGGAATTTGAATGATCCAAAACCCCCATAAATAACATGGAGGAATCCGAAAATGGATTAACGGGCAAACGAGTCTGGCAGAAATCTAATTGTTCCTAACTTGAGTGGTCTGAAATAAAAAACAAAAACTGTGACAAATTGTTCTAAGAGCACTTGCATCTCAATTGAAAAAAATTACATATTTCGATGCGGCTATTGCAACATTTGTTCGAGAGATGTAAAGTCATTTGATTAGCGAGTTATTGATTTAAATATCTTATATAATAATCGTATTAACAGTAACATCTAGTTTGCAAGTCTTATTACAGTAATGTAAAAACAAAATATATGTCAAATGTTTGACGAGTCTCATAAATTTAAAATCGGATATGAATTATTTTATAAGTTTAAGATATAATTTTTTAAACTGTTGATTAACATGCTGACTTTTACAGTTGCAAGATGTACATTCTCCAAGACTCCAACAAGGAACACCAGTAAGCCGCACGAAGGGTCTCACCGAAAGCGCCGCAGAAGAACAAGGGAAGAAGATCCGGTCTGAGCTGTTGTTGTTGTAGCGGTGTAGCGAGATTACTAGAAAAAGGTCCCTCCATGACTGACGAACCTCCATGACTGACGAATCTACCCCTCTCTCTATACTCGAATTCGTATCCTCCCAGGTACCTGACTGAACCTGACCGAAACGGACGGCCCAGATTTACTCTCAGCCGGTGATTACTCGGAATGGCGCAGGGGTATTATTTTTGCTTTGAGATTCGTGCCAATTTAGAAATCTGGGCCGTCCGTTTCGGTCAGGTTCAGTCAGGTACCTGGGAGGATACGGATCCCTCTCTACTCTCTTTTTTCAGTGTTTTTTTGTTGTGCTCTTTTTTGTATTATATATCTACAGGAGAGTGTGTACCTTTCCTTCCTGATTCGATTTAATCCCGTCTACTCTCTTTTTTCAGTGTTTTTTTTTTGTGCTCTTTTTTGTATTATATATATGCAGGAGAGTGTGTACCTTTCCTTCCTGATTCGATTTAATCCCGTCCTTTCTGCATCCCTCCTCTGTTCCCTCTCTGAGATTTCCTCTCTCTGTCTCTGTCTCTCTCTCTCTCTCTCTCTCTCTATACTGGAGAATGTTCAAGATTTCCAAGTTTCTCAGGTATGTCCACAATTTACAAGAATCTCTCTCTTTCTCTCTCTAGAAATGTTCAATGTTCCCAAGGCTGTCTAGAATGGGCTTTCTGTTTTTTCTTCTATTTCAATTAATTAGCTTCTTTATTCAATAAACAAATCTACTTAACTTCTTTAATACTATTTGTTGAGACGCCGACACTTGGATTTTATAAAATTATTCTAAACTTCGGAGGAGCGAGATTGTGAGTTTTGTGATATGCCGGTTGTTTAAATTGGTCGCGAAGGAGAAAATCAACCGATCAGGAACCCCGGTACTAAAAATATCACTTGAAAAAAAAAAATCTTTGGGATTTTTTTGTTTTAGAAATTTGATTTTTAGCAGACAAAACGGTGGTAATTTTTCCAATGCGAGCTTTATCTGATGCGGGTCAGCTTTTGTATTGTGCGTTATCACATTAGAAAGAGAAAGACTCCAGCTTTTTCCATCTGATTCCCATTTCTGAAAAGTATACAAGTGCAGAAAACCCCCTGTTTTTTTATTTTTTACTTACCTTTTACTCCCCTTTTAACATTGCCTTTTGCCTCCCGTACCTTGTTTGCTTCTCCTTCCTTCTCCCAATATATTCTGCCCTCTATCAATCATCCTTGATTTTCTCCCTTCTTCCTTCTATTCTATATCGCTATTTAATGTAGTTCAACCAATTTGCAATTTGGTACCTACGTTTGGCATATTTTGTAAATTCCAGACAAGTCCCTTTTGTACTATAAATCTAGCCCTTGCCTATTCGTAACAAATTTATGTTCTTGCAATTCCAGGTGTTGATTACAATCAAGCTGAGAGAGGAGATACAAATTAGCCAGAAGTAAAAATAACAAGGGACATGGAAGGAGATAGCAAGGTGATGCAAGCATTTCAAAAGAGTTTTGTGCAAGTGCAAAGCATACTTGAGCAGAACAGGCTTTTAATAAATGAGATAAATCAGAACCATGAGTCAAAACTACCTGACAATCTCGGTAGAAATGTCGGTCTAATTCGAGAACTCAACAACAACATAAGGAGGGTGGTTGACCTCTACGCAGAGCTCTCCACTTCCTTTGCCCGATCGGTCGACTCAGAGGACTCAGCCGGTGCGGTTCGATCTGACACACGAGCCGCTCAAAAGAGAAGCAGGCCTATCTAGGGTTGATATTTTTTTTCCTTGCATCAGTGCTCTAATTTTGTTTTGTGTAGAATCTATGTAGTCTTAACTTTTCAGTGGAGAAACTTTGTCCAAGTCTCTGTTTGTTATATGGTTTTATCTATGAGCTTCTTAATGGAAAGAGATTTGGTTTCCCTGGATTTGTGATTTTGTTTTATGTGTTGCCAATTATAGTTTGGATTATTGTGTTGGTATCATGAGAAATGGGTAATAAAAGGTACTGTGCTTTTAATGATTTTTATTTCTTGTTGCCAGTAAAGCCAAGGATCTATCATCTATGTTCCCAGTACTGGTATGAATTTATAGGTACTGTTTCTGGGATGCTAGGTAGTCAGCCTTTTCTGAAAGATTTTGCTAATATATCCCTGAAATAATTTTCTTTATGGACACAATTCCAAGTAGAATCATTATACACACTAATACACATATTGCAGAGAGCTCTTTAACTCTTTCATTCAAGGCATCAAGGCGCTTGTTGACATCTAACATAAATATTTTTGATATGTTCCGTTAATTAGCTTTAAAATGCTAGTGTGCACCGAGTTCAAGTATTGCTTAATTTATTTGTATATATTTTGTTAATGATACATACCACATTACATAGACAACTGATATTTTTTTCTTTGAGAAAATGCCCCCTTGGCCTAAATTAATAGCTCAAATGTTGTCTAATTTGCCGGTTTTATGAGACTAAGCTAATACAACGAAACTAAACAACAGGGAATTATGTATTAGAAGGAAAAAAAAATGTACTGATGACTTAATAATTATGGAACAATTGTACATTTTGAAGAAGATATATTATGTTATTGATGATTGTCCATTAAATATAACAGGAAACATCTTGTCAGCAGTTATGCTTAAATTAGGTATTTCTTTTTTTTTTAATATTTTTTCCCTTGCAACTTGTTAGTCTCAGATCCTACATGACCCATAAACTGCATATAATGTGTTTTCAATTTTAAATTTAAGCAACATATTATGTAATTAGAGAACCAGGAAGGATTACAAGTGCAAAAGTCCAATCACCTAGATATATCACAGATGGCTTTGCCTAATAAAGAAATGGGTCATTAATGGAGGCATCAAATTGCTTCAATGATTGATGAGGCAAATATTCTTAGAGTTGCATGTTCTCAATAAACCACTCTTCTTCACACAAAAATTCTGTACAAGTGGGCCCACCTCCTTTTGTCCTTGAATTAAAACTATTACTTTTCTTTGCATAACTACGGAAATGGATGGTTGATTACAATCAAGATGATTTTGTATCACATGTTTTAGCAGACATGTCCATGTCCAGGGCCACTATGTTTTTAATTATTTCAAGTACACAGGAAATAGTTGTCAAATAGTAAGTTTCACCAAGCAGTTAATTCATAGATGAGTACTCTGGTAAAAAAATTGTGGTCAATTTCTGTTGTAAGAATTATTACTCAAAAAAAATTCCTGCTGTGAGAATTAAATTAGGGAAGATTTAATTTGAACCTTTGCACAAAGTTAAAAAATCGACAATAAAGCAAAATATACCACCATTAGTCTATTACACACTCCAATATAAAGCAAACTAAACCACCATTATATAATCAAATTGACTATGATAAAAAACTTTTAAAAGCATCATTTTTTTTCAAACTTCTCAATTTCCCATGGAATCACAACAGCTGCTATGTGCGTATATAATTGTTACCATCATACCTTCATGCTGGGGGGAGGCATGCATGATGCACCTGATATGGTTTAGTGCTTGAAAAGCTTTTGATGGTTTCTAAAAAGATGCTTAGTGCATCAGCATGGAAAGCCCCACCGAATTGTATAAATTTTAGGTTTTTGGGTCTTCCAATCATACATGCCAGAATCTCAGATAAGGGCATAAAAGCTTTTTGACCATTGATTTGGCCAAATCCAATAGCTTTCTAGTAATCTAGTCTTCTTTGCAACTAGACGCATTAAAATTATGTTAAAGGTCGTAATCTCCTACATTTGTCTTCTAACTGGCTATTAAATAAAAGGTTAAGAGACTGGTCAAGGAAGGGTATGTGTGTTGAAAGTTGAAACCGGTACCGGCATTTTTTGACAAATTTGAGGGTTGTAATTTTTTAGTAAAAGAAATCTTGCAAGTGGTTATTTGTTTCAATGAAACAAATGGGCGCCAGTCGCCTCTTTTAAAAAAAAAAAAAAAAATTGACTATTAAAATATGTGAATTTTTATTGTTATATTTGTTTGTTTGCAAAAGAAAGATGAAAGATGTGCCAAGTGTTGGAAGAAAAATATTCTTTTGGCAGTATAATTACTCAGAGCAACAATTCAAGAAGAGAAAGTGGCTGTGCTTTCACTCAGACTATTTTAATTATTTGAACATGCAAGGAGTTACCTTTTAGAAACCCTTCGAAACATTAATTATTTGATATGCCATGCCAAACATTTATCGAACCCTTCGAAAAAACAATAAGATTTTATATAATTATATCATCTTTTTATCTAGTAATTAAAAAAGAGATAATACTTTTTGTGTGGTAGATTGAATGTTCGAAATCCATATAACAAATTTTTGTGAATAACTTTTAGGAGAAAACTCCATTTAAGAGATATAAATAACTTTTTTTTATCAATATATCGATGGCCGGCTACTGGCCAGCTGTTCTTCAAAAAAAAAAAAAAAATTGTGAATATTAAATAGTTCGAAATTTAATTCCAAACCTCTTTTAAAAAATATTATACCATACATTTTAAAAAAATTGAAGTGGCATATTATGATGCTCGCACTTCATTAACTTGTAATTGCTTGTTGCAGAATGGTGCTTCCAAAATAATAGAAGAGTTCATCAACTTAGAAGTCCTCCATTTTACTCCAGTAAAGCAGAACTTTGAAGTGGAAAAAAAATTAGAAGCAATAAAATAATTCTTTCAAAACAATTTGCTAGTATAATATTTTTTAGATGGTAACTGCAACCTTTTGTGTTAGAGAGCTAATGAGTAACGATTAAAAATTGAGAACTATTGACCAGACATAATTAATTAATGGAGTGGATGGGAAGGAGTTATTACTAAGATTTATAAAAGATTTTTTTTTAATTCTTTTGCTTTTAAGAAATCTTAAAACATATTATTTTGTACTTCAAAATTATTTTAGTGGTCAAGCATCCAAATTGTCTCTTCTTTTATGAGAAGTAATGATAAATCAAATTAATAAAGAGATGTGACATGTATTGAAGTGATGGCCAGAATGGAAGAATTTTGTTACTTTAACATAAAAAGATGAAAATATTTGTTTTAAGGTAAAAAAGGTGAATAATTATAAAGTAGAAATACAAGAATCAGTAATTGATTTAATGATAAAAAATAACATTTTTTGTATGAGAGGTCGTGAATTCAAACTCAGATAACGGTCTTTTATGAACAATAATGAAAGTGAGAAGGCTAGATATTTATTTTTTCTATCTCAAAAGAAAATTATAACACATAAATACAACCAAAAAAAAGGAGAGACTAAGACAAGACAAAAGGTTTAAAATTTTGCTTTCGGTATTTTGGAGGCTAGCAGCTAACAGGGAATACTTATCACCAGCCTATATCTTCTGATTCTTCTCAGGTTCCCTTGCTCATCAATTTGTTCTCTTCCCGTTAGAAACATTATCCAATAAATATTTAATTTGACAAGCTTGTACCATGACAACTTGTGTTTATAAAAGTCCTTTCTTTTTTTACTTCATGAATAAACCAATTTTGAGAATAAGTTTCTGTTTCATGTAATAGTCCGTCAGTGTTCACCCATCATTCTTCTTTTTCGAAACAGGGTGAAAAAGAAAGACTTTTAGGCTATGTTTGGATGACACAAAAATAACAAGAATAGAGGCTATTCTGAATAGCAATGTGCATTCAAAAAATATTTTTGCTATTCAGAATAGCTAGAATAACTACTATTCTCTATTCCTTGTAAATGTTGAAATAGCTACTATTCGGAAATGTGAATGAGAGAAAAAAATATTTCCCTTTTAGTTCCGCCAATACAATCTCGAAATAACAAATTTGATACCACTTTCCACTATCTTCACTTCATGACAATTCATTTGAGATCCCACTTACCTATCTTTTTTCTTAATTAACACATTGTTAACACTATTCTTTATTAGTTACAGCTATTCACTATTCCACATATACAATCCAAATAATATTTTTACTAATCCGAATAGCACCATTTTCACACTAATCTGAAAATCACTATTTTTTCTCTATTCTCATTTACTATTCTAAAATTTCGCTATGTCTGACTTGTGAACTGCAAGTTAAACTTTTTTGAAGTTCGGAATTTGCCGGAGAAATAAATAAGTGTTGATATAAATTGTTGTTGTTGTTATTTTGTGAAATTACTTAAAGATCAATTGATTCCGAAAATACTCCAAATTGAGCAATTTTAAAAATATTAGGGCCTCCAAACCAACATGCAGCCTATGAAGTCGCAAATTGAGTTGGCGACTCGGGTATTTTTGGAATTCCCCACAAAATATGGTTTATTAGTTTTTTTTTTTTAATATGATATAAATAAAAAATTTGGCAATTGATTGCTTTACAAGTGTCATGTTACCTCAAATTAACACTATGTTATGTTTCATAATAATTGTGTGAGAACTCCTGACGGTTTTCTTTCAATTCACATTGCAAATTTCAAAGATAAAAATTGAGTCTACGAAAGACACAAAGAACATAGTGCATTTGGACAAAACAAAGAATAACTAAAGAATAGAACTAATTTAAAATTGAGAATCGTAGCTAATTCAATTTTTTGTTAGATTAATAAAATAGTAAGTTAATCTACAAAAGATAAACAAAAAAATAGTTGGAAGTTTTTTGATTTAAATATGAGTTAGCTGAAATAAATAGTGTTATTCTTAAATTAACACTGTTCTTTTGAGCTATATATATTATTAGTTAATTAGAAATGATTGATGGACAATAATGGACCGAACACAAAACTCGATCCTATAAAATATACAAAAATATTATATGAAATATATACAGATTCCGATCGAGTGATCGCATTTGAACCTTTGTATAAGCCGAAAAAAATTCAGATAAATTTTAAAACTTAATAATGCCTATGAAAATTGAAAATAAACAGCCTTCATTCATATCGAGAGAGGACATTAAATTGAAATCAACGCAATGACAAAACCGAAATTGCCTGTTTGTTCGAGCAAGAAAAGGTTTATTCCAAAAGTCATCCAAGTATTATTATAAATGTTAAACATTTTGAATGGTCGGTAAAAATTTGAGAATAAAGCTGACACAGTCTGACTACGAGTACTATCATCAATATTTATGTATGATAGGAATTGTTCACTGTACAAGATAGCTGATGATTGATTCGAATCAGTGGAAACTAAGAAATGCATTTGTTAGTGTTTTATACATTGATCCATTTTTTTTAGAGAGGATGATAAGCAAGAGCAGGGTACTGCAAAAGCACAGCGTGTACCTGACACATACTGGTATGTACGGTTAAGGACACAACATAATACGGTACGTCTTGTTAGACGTTCCGTGTTAAGACGTGTCCGTACCGTATTCTAAATTGTATTGTGTCTGTTTTTTTTTTTTAAATCGGCACTGTTAAGTACAGCATGTCTAGACACAAGTACGACATATGTACGGTACGGGGACAACACGTTTAATTTTTCTATTTTTCAGATTATTTTCAAATTTTTGTTTCATTTTTTATTACTAATAACTGTTTTTTCAAATTATATCAAAAGTTCAAAACACAAAAACATTACAAAATATAAAAAAAAAAAAATCTAATTTGTCTCAATTTTCTGAATATTTTTCCATATTTTTTGAATATTTATAAATTTTAAATTAACAAATTATCAAAATCTAAAAAAAAAAACAATTGGCACGGTACGTCGTTCAAAACCGTGTCATGCTTTTAAACGTGTTGTGTTCATCTCCAGCATTGTGTAGCACGACACAATATGTCTAGAAATTTTGACGTATTGTCGCGGCACGGTCTTGTCACACCTAAGCACGGTATGCTGAAACACGATACAGTATGGCCGCAAACACACTAACCATGAGTTCCAAATTCATAAATTGAGTTGGAAATGTAGATCAGAGGCGGAATCAGACTTTCAAGCTATAGGAATCAAATGTGAATGGAGCTGATTACATAAAATTTTTATACTGTAAATAAAATTAATTTTACAGTATCCATAATATTTTACTTTAAACTATATAAAAATAATATATAAGCCAGTAAATTTGAAAATAAATATGGAATCAATTCTCTTAAGAGAGTATGTTTGATTGCAAAATAAAAATAACTATAATAGCTCTTTTGTCATTTGTCTTATTAGAATAGTCAAATCTAATTTTTTATAAAAATAGACTATTCTAATAAGACAAAACTTGAATTTTCTATTCTAACTATTCAACCCCACTCAAACATAGAACAAGTTATTTCGAATAGCCCTGTTTTATTAGCCTATTCTCACTTCAACCAAACATACCCTCAATGTACTGTATATACATAAAAATTCAGCCTATTCGGAATATATTATTTTTATTTTTTAAAAATTCCGAATGAGATATATTTTTGAATATACATAAAAATTCCGAATGAGATATATTTTTATTTTTTTTAAACATGTTTTTATATATTTCTCAATAAATACAATAACATAAGTATATTTTAAAAAAGAATCGATCGAGGCAATCAACTTATATATTCTTTCTTAGTTAAAGCTATTTATTACCACATGCTTATGCATGCTTGTAACCATAAGCAGACTTAAACAAACATACATAATTATTTATGATTTAGATGTTATAAAATCTACATAAATATGAGAAAACAAGTATTTTTTATAATAAACAATTGTTAACATTTATGTAATATAATAAAAAAAACTATTTTTAACAAAGAGAATCAGTCTTTTGTTTAGTGGCAAAGACAATATTTTCCGTGTGAGAGATCGCAAGTTCGAAAATTAAATAGAAAAATCTTTAGTGAATGTTAAATATTTTGTTAGCTTGATCTTCAACTTTTACTTTAAAAAAAAGCTATTTTTAATAAGGATTAAATAATTGGGTGGAAAAAAATGAGTAAATTTTTTAGCTGTACCCTTTGCAATTTGCTAAATCAAAGTATGTTCAATACGAATGCATTAGCAATAAATGCGCATAGCCTCAACAAATGCTGATCTCGTCGAAGTTTATTTAATTAATTAAATTATTGGGACTCAAATTTTCACTTGGTTGTACATGTGGGAGCCAGAAGAATCAATTATTGGCTAAGATACAAGATACTTCTAAGTAGATAAAAATAAAAATCACAAACGTGTTAAGTAGTGATGTATACAATAATACAACCCACACAAAACGGGACCACAGGATGTGTGTCACTTGGACCAATTAAATTCGTGACGCACTCAAATGTACTAGCACATTAAATAATAGCGAATAAGAAATGGAGAATGCTAAATGCACTATACTTGGATTAACATATTTTACAAAATAAATAAATATATTTTTTTTCAGTCGAGAATTATTTTTTAAGTCTAATGACAAATACAATATCTTATGTATAAAATATTATAGGTTCAAAATTAAAAAAAAAAAAATTCTTATGAATACAAAATAGTTTGGTGAGTTTTAACCTCCAACTTTTACTAAAAAAAGAAATATTTTTTTGTTATTAAAACGTGCAATTTTTATGTTATAGTGTAAATGTCTGATTTTTATAGTAAAGATTAAGGATCGATGTTTAATATTTACAACAACAAAAAAATCATTCGATTTTTAAATTTGTTATATCTCATACGTACAAAGAGTATTGTCTTAACCTCTAATTAATAATTAGTGTATAGATCCACACTTGATGGCACAGAGCATTGCCTTAACCTCTAAGACAAAATGTGATGAGAGTAATAATTACTTAATGTAATAATAAAGTTTAACATTCAAAACAAGATGATGCAATCATTTTACTAACAAAAATGTGATGAGAGTATTGAACTATTCTATTTGGTTTATAAGCTTAAATCCTCCGAGCGAAAGGAGAAATGGTAACGGTATAATTTTTGGTGTGCCATACAATAAATGCATAAAAAATTAACAGAGATTCTTAAAATTATACAACGAAAGGAAAAATGTTCCTCGGTTAAATTCAGAAGAATTGTGAAAATATAAAGCCACATAAATTTTCTTTCAAAAAAATCCGTGAAGAAGAAACTACAGCATCAAAGAAGTGAGGTCTGCAGAAACAAAAAAAAAAGTATGACCAGCACTTTGTTAAAGTTATATAAAACTGGAAAAAAAAATTATGCATGGCTTTGGTACTGAAACACCGATAGAATAATTACGAAGTTAGACACTTCTTTTAGAAACAAATATCCAATATTCTTTTTCCTTCTAGGAAATTTCTGAACCATCTTGAATTAGGCTTGAGGGAAAAATGCAACGCTTCGCAACACACTTTCCACCACAGAAAAATTCACAGAAAAATGGATTCTGAACACTTGTCCAGAGCTAGCGGCTCAGCGCCTCATGAGGGTTGAGTACCATCCTCTACGGTAAATATATTTGAGTTTAGATCTAAATCCGGCCAATCCGTTTTAAGGTGAAATACACGGGCATTTTTAATATTCGTGTCGGAACAGATTGGACGGTCCATATCTAAAATCAAAATTTCTTTTACCTCAGGTGAGCGCTTCATTGGCGCACGCATAGAACCGAGGCTCGCACACAGAATTAGAGTTCAACAAAGTAACTCAAATTTTGAGTTTGGATCCTGACCGTCTGATCAGCTGGACAGGGCCATATTCCAAGGGCCCTCACAGATCCCTCACGGGCCATGAATAGATCGGGATTCAGACCCTCTTCAAGGGCCAACCTGAGATCGATACGAAGAGCCCGGAATCCGTTAGCAACTAAGCCCAATAAGGCCCCATAAGGCCTCGTCCAACACGAGTCCAGCCCAGACCCAACTTACAGTCACCGCCCTCGTGTTCGTACAGGGCGGGTGCGGTTTAGTGACCCCAAACTATGTGGATGTCACCGCCCTTATGTGAGAATAACCGCCTCCATGCAGGCATAATCGCTCCTATGCGATCTCCCCTAACCGCTCTGATCA
This sequence comes from Carex parvula, assembly GCA_025461045.1. Taxonomy (NCBI): domain Eukaryota; kingdom Viridiplantae; phylum Streptophyta; class Magnoliopsida; order Poales; family Cyperaceae; genus Carex; species Carex parvula. Next base: position 185,920 of record JAJGRW010000689.1, on the reverse strand, counting down.
CGCAGAATGAAGGTTAGGAGATGATCTATTTAAGGCAAGACGCCCCATTGAACATGGGTCAAAACTTTTGCTTACCTAAGCGATATATCACACAGGCTAGAGTTCGAATATCTCATAACCTTCCCCACTTCGGGAACCGACTTCACTAACCTCGGCCTGCCATCCTAAGGCAGGACCCATGACCTTTTCAACATACGGCCTACTCTCTCCTAGATAGGACGTATCAAGCTGTGACACAGATATTAAAGGACCTGTACATTCCACTTCGAACTGAATTGGTCCGATCAGTTTGGATCAAAACACAAATTTGAGTTACTTTAGGAGATCCGAACCTAGGGGTGCAAACGGGTCAGATATTATCCATCCATATCCGTATCCGAAATTAAATACAGATATCTTATATCTGAATATATATGCTGATATGGATACAATTACGGATATGGTTTTAAATTTTAATTATTTGTATCAGAATAGTAAATATATTGTTGTTGTAAGCAATCTTTTGCGTTGTTTGACTAATTTACAAAACATGTAAACATTGAATTTTATAGTTTCTTTGTTTGAGATGTGTGCAGGTTTAATTGTTATATTCAAAGGTCAAAGAAAGTCAAAGACAAGTATCATGACAAGTTGTATGGAATGATCAGATACATGATCTACACGAGTTATATGGAATGATTGGATACATGATTCACACGAGCTATATGGAACTGTTGGATACTGATTGGATGCTGGATCACGAAGATCACAAATATCATACTTTGCTATTTTAATTTTATCAATTTTAATTATGTCCAAAAGTATGGTAAAGTAGATATGAGGTTGTGACTACCTGAATCCAGCCTTTAACTTTCAAAATTCAAAATATTCATGCAAGTCAAATAAACAGAAACAAAGCACAAGCAAAACTGGCAAACCCTAATTCTGCGGATCTTGAGATCTGTCCCAGCCGTTGTGACGGTTAACTAATTATCACTACGGGTGTGGATCAAACTCTATATTTGTTTCCATATTCTGAGATTCTGAAATCTCATTATAAATAGAAAGCTCGGTCATTTCTCTAAAATTGACAGAAAACCTTGCAGCTTTGAGCCGCTACTTCTGAAATTCATTGAGTGGTTTAACCAGTCCATTATTGCTTGTGCTTAACCATCTCGTTAGGGACAACGTATATACTATATAGTTTAATATATATTATGAAAAATGATGTTACTAATTATTATAAAAAGTGGATATTCATATCCGTATCCGTGTATTAAAAAAACAAGTAGATACGGATATGATCTTATTACTATCCGATCCGTATTCGTTTGCACTCAGGACCAGACCTCAGTACAAGCGCGCTTTTAAAGGGATAATCTACGGACTGGCAATAGAAAAACCATGTCACAGTTGACTGTTTAGGTTAATTTTAGTCTAACACAAATGCACTTCACGTTTGGATATACGGTAAGCTCAACTCAAATTTTGTGGAAGGTGAAAAATAATTCCGTAGAACGCTGAATTAAGATTCTAAATAGCAATTATCGCGTCATTGCGGAGAGGCTAAAAGAAAAGCTATTGTGAATAGCGTAACTATAACGGAAACTATCATACATAAAGTTTCTTTAAAAAAAAAATTATATTCTATATTTTTTACAAATTATCAACATTATCAATATTAGAGAATTGAAGTAACAACTAAATGAAAACTAATCTAGTCTATATTTTTTTCAATCATGAAAATAAAAAAAAAGAATTTACAAGGCAATATTATTTAATAGTTCATACCTCGTAGTACATTTTATAATAGAAGAAGAACAATTAATTTTACAAATGAAATAAAGTCAGTACCTATTTGATTATTTTACATATTACAATAATCGAAATCAACTTTCAATTGAAACAAATGGCAATAATTTTACAAGTGAATACTAGATGAAGAGCAAGCAAAAGGAAGAATTAATATTTGAATATTTTTTGATGTAAAAGGAGAGACTAAATTACAATAAAAACAAAAGCATAGAGTTCAGTTTAGCATGCCTAACATAGCGGACCATGTAGCGTTACAAATAGAAATAAAAGCCCATGTAAATTGCAAAAAAATAAATAATAAAAAAGCCCATGTAACGTAGTGGACAACAATAGCGCATAACACGTAGCGATAATAGTGGTAAGTGTATAGCGGCCGTAGCTGAATTAGCGAACTTTTATCTATAGCGTTGTTTTTATGATCCAAAAAAACTAGCCATTTAGAACACTGCGCTGAACGAATCAAACGTTACAGGTCTCCTCTTGTTTTAACTTTTACAAAAGATGGATATTTTATAAAAAACATTTCCTACTGATATATTATTTTTGACAATATGTTGTACGTAATGACGAATACTATATTTCAAATCATATAGTCGATTGTTCCTATTTCCTGGAGATTTGGACTGTATTTGAGAGACACACCTGACTCATTAATATCATAAGAATAATCAAATGGAACTTTTCCGACACGCCATGACGCCAATATATGACTTCCTTTAATAAGCTAAATTTTAAATTATAATTCAACTAGTTTCGTTGATCTGATTCTATGTCACATGCAATATATAGTTGCAACATTGAAGAGGATGCAATTTAGAGTGACAGTACAAGATTATGAAAACAAATAAATGCAGAGTCTTAATTACAGCCAACCCTTATTTTTTTTTTTAACCTTTTAATCTGCAATAAAATCTAAGTTTCTTAATTGCTCCTGTTTGTCATTTGAAATTTAATTAGAATATAAATGTTTTACTAAACATGATGTAATGTGCTGTCCTATAAAAATTGTATTTAAAATTCGGTAAGTATAGACCCTGCTTTATTAGCTTGGAGGGATCCAATGCTTGCTTATTAGATAAAGCTATCACTTTCCGCAAGTCTTATTCACTCAGCTTTGAAAACGAATTTTGGATATATATATCGCCGCAATAATGTCGTCTTAATTGAGTTCGGTTCTATGCTGTTCTAAGGTGCGGTTCACTATGTGGTAAACTACACTCATGATGCAATTTGATTATTAATTTTCTGATGAATTCAATATAGTACTGATATGTAAGTGAGAATATTTCTAAAAAAAAATGGTTCTTGTATTTCAAAGAAAGAGAAAATTCGGTCTTACGTATATACATATAGCTACATGGTCGTTGACACAAAAGAACAAAGCATCGAGTAGCTTATATTTAAAGTGGTCTAAGAAATCAGATACGCCCACATTCGTGGGTGTGTGTGTTTAAGTGGGTGTGGAGCCATTTTTTAGATTTGTTCATCTTACGTTCTAACTCGTCTCCAGTCTGTGCATACACCAGAGGCTCCAGTACAATGATTGAACTTAGATTAAATCACTACATATATCCGCGCGTAATTATTTATACTTATATCCTTCATTTTAGGGAACAGCTTGGGTCCGATGCCCATCGGACTCAAATTTGAGTCCGATGAGTTTAGAGACCGTCCGATTCACTTTAAAATTCGTACGCACACATTTTAAAGCAGACACAAAAGTGACGGATACTAATTTTAAAGCAGATCGGACTGACATTGAACCTATCGAGCTCACTTTGAGTCACGGACCCAAGCTGCTCCCTTCATTTTAAGATGTAGGCCTTCAAGTCTTTTATTCTTTTGAGTGAGTATTTCATCGAAGTGAGAGATTCTCTAAATGAAGTAAATAAATTAACAACCGTGCGAATGGTGGGGCTTTTAAAGGATTCCAACCTAATACCTGCTTCATTAGTTAATAGTTTCAACAGTTCGCTTTTTTTGGTGCTTTCGGAGGAGCTAGAACCTAGCTATCTAGATGCTTCAAATAGTAGCACCATTTATTTATGAGTAATGATTTTTTACTTTTTCCATGGAAATTATCATTCGTTAATAAAGTTTCTGTAACAGTGGAAAATAATATAAAATATTTAGATAATCCTGGCCCAACCCTGATTAGTTCGTCCCAGTTTGTAACTAAGGATGTGAACTACCAATTTGAATGTGGGTCTATTTTAAGTTCTTTTTGTCTTGTTTCGTTTCAAATCTTTTCCAATTTAATCCGTATTTTTTGAGCGAATCTCGATTTTGATTTTTGACTTCTAGTCCTATTATTTGACCTTATTATTGTGACCTTCTATTGGAATTTTTCCCTCTTTTTTTGTGTGCGTCGGTATTTGGTAATGTACTATTCCGCTATTCGCTTTTTAGGCATCATAGACTCACATTATTTATACCACTTGAGATTATGCCCGATGGACAGCGGACCTACTTTGGTTCGATGAGTTTAATCACCGTCGATTTATTTTAAGATTCGTGCGAAATGCTTTAAAATCCATGCGTGTCTGTTTCAATTTTGTGCGCACAAATTTTAAAATAGATCGGACGGTCATCATGCTCGTTGAATCTAAAAGTAGGTCCGATGGGCATCGGACCTGCTCCGTTCTCTATTTATCATGCTTCTAAATAGCTAGCTACGCTATAGCTGTTTTGGACCCTAAAAGCTATGGCGCTATGGGCGATATATAGCTAGCTATCGGCGCTATAGCTAGCTACTTAGTGCAATGGTTTATTTTTTTAACCGTCCCGCTATAGCGCTATAATCGCTATTTAAACCATTGTTATTTATACATGTTTCCCTGGATTTTTATTTTTTTTATTTTTGACACCGAGTCCCTACTGTATGCTCTACTCGGTCACAACACAGCAAATCTGAGACACAGATCCCATGGCTTATCACATGCCACCAACTCACTGGCATGCATTTCTCACCAAAACGTAATAACAATTTTTAAATAATAGTTTAATATCTCATATTAGTTATAAAATTAATTATACTTTTATACTATAAATAATTAATATTTTATGAATTATATCTATGATGATATATTCTAATGACAAATTAAATCTTGTTAAATTATTTCCAAATCACAAATTGTTACCATGGGCGTGGTTCTTAGTGATCCACCACACCGTGTGGCCATTCCTGCTGCCGCAGAGGTTTGCACAGGCAAAATCGCATTTCCAGTTAATCTCATTCGCACCTACGGATTTTTCCTAAAAAAAAAAAGTTAATCTCATTCGCTTTATAAAATGACAAGAAAGGAGGCGACAGATCACTGTTTATAGATTCCTTCATTCTTTTCTCCATGTTGATTGTTTCTGTTAAGTGGTGGGTCCACCAACGTTGATTTTATCTTTATGAAAAAAAAAAAGAATACCCGTAAAGATAGGTACACTGCATTTTTGGAACAAGAAACGCATGGTGGAAAGTGGAAACCATTTGTTTTGATTGACATGAGATGTTGAGGCTGCATTAAGCTAATTAATAATTTAATACTATCATGTGGACCCAACAAGGCAACAACACACATGTCAGCTTTCTCCAAATCAATTCATATCTTTATCATATGTGTGTTAGCATTGTTGAAGCAAACCGAGTACTTAATAATTAATAAACAATAATTATGTACTCTTTATGCATTCATTTATCAGAATTATCATCAGTGAAACATGTGATCTTGTGCAAGTATATGATATGCGTTGAGATGAATATTTACTGATAAGCAAAACATGTCACGTCATGTCATTGAGAAGAGACTTTCCTCAAAAAATAGAAATAAAAAAGATCAGAAGAATCGTATATGATTGGAGCATGAAGCACTAGTTCTTGTATTCACATGGACATATTTTATATTTCCTAACCACCCTTTCGAATAGTTTATTAGGAGATCGTGATAGTGACAACCATCCAGTTGGAACTTTAGTATTACAAAATTATAAGATTGGGATAGAAGGGAACAAATCTAATTAAGCAATGCTAAGATGTGAACTGTCAGATAAGTAATGACTGATTAGTTGGAAGGTCGCTGCATGTGTTTAGGAATACAATATCAGATTTAATTTGATCCTTTCATGGTGCTCATTTTGCGGCGACTTGTGAGTATATATTGTCCTATTAATTGCCTAATTACTCACATTTCATAGATACTACTGTAGAAATAAATTTTGGAAGTAAGAAATTGCTAATAGAGTAGGGTTAAAATGCACCATTGGTTTTGTGCTCCAATCATGCTCCACGTTTTTTTCTCCGTTTTCAAAGTTCGAACAATTGATCCGAACCGCTCGGTATGATCTTCATATTAAAATATGCTTGGAGACAAAATTTTAAATTATTTGAAATTTTTTTACTATATTTTTAGATAGGTACAAAATCACTGTTTTTGATGGTCCAGAATCTTCTGAAAACAGTAATTTTGTACCAATCTAAAAATTAGTAAAAAAATCCCAAAATATATAAAATTTGGTTTTCAAGCACATTTTAATACAAATATCATGGTGAACGGTTCAGATCGACTGTTCGGACTCTGAAAATGAAAATAAAGATGTGGAGCATGATTGGAGCACAAAACCAATGGTGCATTTTAACCCTACTCTTGCTAATATCCTTTGATATGTAAATTCAATGCCAAAGAACATTCGGTGCTGGCGTCACTCTTTTAATTTCGTGTTTAAATATTGTTAGGTGTGTTTTATATTTTCAATTACATGCATGTAAAAAATATAGAAATTTGATCTCATTTTAGCGTCACTCTCATTTTGATGTCATTTTGTTAGCTCTTGGATGCATATTGAAATCACAATTTTTTATTTTTTTAAATAGGTACAAAAAATACTGGTTTCGGATGGCTTAGAATCTTTTAAAAAATAATAATGTGTATCTATTTAAAAAAATGTAAAAATGTTTCAAAAATTATAACATTTGGTCTCCAAACACATTATAATAAGGATATCATGTTAGCGATTCGGATCGACCGTTCGAACTTTCTACATAAATAATGATATGAGGCACGATTGAGGTATGAAAAACACAAGGTATCTAAATCCTGTTCGAAATACATACAATAAAGATATGAAAAAATGTCCCATTGTTTTCATACATTAATCATGCCTCATATTCTGATCTCCATTTTCAAAGTTTAAACTAGCAATCTGAACTGCTCAACATGATCTCCATGGTAAAATGTGCTTGGAAATCAAACTATATATTTTTTTGGAACTTTTTTACAATTCAATTAGATATATAAATTTCGATTTCCAAAAATATTTTAATATAAAAATCATATTGAGTTAGTTTAAAAATATAAATAAGAAATAAGAGATAATTGAAGCACCGAAATAAAGATACATATATGGTAGTTGGCATAACAACTTGTGTGGTAAGATGTAGTCCTTCGATTACACAGTTCTACTGATTAACCTATTAAAAAGTAAAATTATTAACTTTGCACTGACTTCTAACCTTACGCGCAAATATATATACAATACAATGTAATTCACGGTCAATGCAACATGTCGTAGAAGAAAATTACTGTTCATGCAAGCTCCTTTGTTTCTGATTTTCATTTGGTCATTTAATGCTTAAACTTTACTTTTGTGAACAGGAACAACTGCGGAAACATCTGAAGCAGTGAAGGACTGACTGCCTGAGGATTCTACATACATCCCACTTTAAATCCATGGAGCCAGACCAAGTTCTGGTGGAATCCGCTAACACAGAAGACTCTGATTAGTGTAGCTTAATCTTAGCAGTAGTTCTGAGCTGAGAGCTTTTGTTATATGATTACTTAATTGTCTCTTTTATAAATTGTTTGTTGTTTTATCCAGTGTTGTAAAAATCGTCCTTTTAGGCCCGATTAATCGACCGATTAGTCGTTGGCAGTGACCAAACTGTCACGGATTTTTCCGACTAGTCGGTTAATTATTTATGATTATAGTCAATTATTCTCAATTAATTGCTTAGTGATACTCTATCTGTCCGACGAGGGCATACCGTAATTTACAACACTGGTTTTATCAGTCTAGGGATAAGGCTTGGAGTAGGAGAACGTTTTATTGGTCAGATAACATGCATTGATCTGAATTGTGGTTTGCAAGTTAAACAGTTTCAATCAATGAAACGGACTTATGGCCTTTTAATAACTAAAAATTTTCAATGCTTAAACTTGGCCTGTTATCATTTTGGGTGCTCATGTCAGCCAGCCCAGAGAAGGGTGATTCATGATGGTAAATTAGGTCCATCAAATGTACTGGGCCGAGAATGCAGAGTTTCCCAACATTACACAGAAATGTATCCGTTGAGTTTTGATTTCATGTTAACACAGAAAGTTAAACCTGCTAGGTTAAAATCTTTGCCCCCCTTCATACCACCAATTTGATTAAGGGAGAAGCACTCTTACAATAACCCTCCAGATTAGATAACATATAAACCAACATCAACCTACTACATATAACAAATGGAACGCCTAATTGAATGAACAACCAGTCTCCAAGAACAAATGGAGTTTCCTGATTTCATGTTTCAAGTTACATTATATGAAAGCTCTGGATGTTATGCAATATGTGTGCAATTTATTAACTATGACCCAGCAGACACAAGCCGAGTAAAAGAAAAACAAAAAAATAGTCCACAAATTTTGAATACTATAATAAGTTACGCCTGATTGTATATATGCAGCTTATGCCTTTGTATGTTGTTTCTGCGAAGCGAGCTGAATCAAGGCCGAAATTAATACTTTTAGTTCAATTAATGAACGTAACAATTCTAATACGAGATAAGTAAGAAAATGTACAAATGTGGCCCGAAAATATCTGCACGAAGAGTAGAACAAGGGTGTTCTTAAGCTTACCAAGCCTCTTTGTGAGCTTAAGTCAAAAATCCATCGAATTGGTTTCAAGTGACGCATCCAAACCGTAGAAACCGATCTACTTCACGAGTGATGAGTTTCAAGTGAAGTTTTTAAATTTTTGAACTAATTTAATATAAAGTCAAGCAGTAAAAAAATAATGAAAAATAAACACATTGAAATTAACTTATAAATCATCTTTTTTTGACCGCTTGACTTTATACTAATTTAGTTTGAAAATTTATAAATTTGACATGTAAATGCATCACTCGTGAAGTAGATCGGTTTCAACGGTTTTGATGGATCGTTTGAAGCTAATTCAATAAGTTTTTTAATTAAGTTACAAAGAGACTTGGTGAGCTTAAACCTAGTTCTTCTCCTGCACGAAATATGATAGGACCTTCAACAAATTGGTGTCAGTACACACTTCTTTTTTTTAATGTTTCCAAGTTCAGTTTGTATGATCCAATTTTTGTTGATGCTAGTGCAAATCATTACTCTGGACTGGAGCATAAAGGGGTCAATTCAATATGAATTTATTTCGTTTATTTTAATCTCGATCTTGTACGGCAAACTAAAGACGTTAATATATTTTTTTTTGTATGCTCATACTTTTCTTGTGAACAAGAATAGAAGTGACTTAAAATTTGACTTAATATATATATATATATTATTTGACTTAAAATTTTAATATATAATTACTGGAAAGAGATGCCAACTTGTGGTTACGAAAAGCCCTTCTTTTTGTTGATACTAGAGTACCATGCTATCTTTAGCGGTACAAAGAAAAGAAAAGGATGGCAATATGGCATGGAGGTGGATTTGACATGTGAAAATATTTAAAGGGCCCACACAAATGAATTAGTTCTTGTGATTGGGCCAATCCGGCTCAATGTAGTGACAACCCTGTTGCTAGACCGAATAACACTGAGACCCCAACTAATGAGAGTGCTGCCCCTGAGAAGACATGTACCAATGAGAGAGAGAGAGAGAGACTCAGGTCTCCCTTTGATTCATAGCACTTTTGGGCTTTTGGCTGCATCAAGTGCCAAATTTATATAGGTGTTATGATTGTCATTTCCTACTCAAATAAATTCAGATGGACGTCCATATTTGTTTGTGACAATTAACCTCCCAACCACTCATCAAGCATAAGTATATAACTTTTCAACGTGAAATGACCGTAGGATCTTTGATAAATCTATCCTTAGTCAATTATTTTAAAATTTGGATACTTAAATATTTTCAATATTAATTAATTAATTAATAGCGATTTTGTGCTTCATGTCGTGTATAAATAAAGAAATTAAAATAGCAAACGTGTCGATAGCCGACATCATATTGTCTCTGAGTTTGAGTCACTTTACAATTTTCCGTTCATTGAGGAATTCAGATCTTTCTCGGTACCGTAATAGAGAATTTTTACATTACTTGATCTGGACCGTTCTTTTTAACTTGGCACGAATCTCAAAGTCCAATAATACTGCCCCCTCCGTCAGCCCGAATCCCAAAGCGGTTGGGAGTTAATCTCGAACCGTAAAGTGAAGGAAATCTTTTACAGTAATGGAGAGGATATTTGTCCTTCATTGAGTAGGTGGAGGTTGGTTTCGTGTAGAGTAGGGATGTAAATTTGTGTTGTGCTATGTAAAATTGTGTTGTGATCAATTTAGATATTAACGTGTTATGTTAATTATGTTGTGATTTCTTTTAAGCTCATACGCAAAAACAAGTGATTAAATAAGAGATAGACCTAAACAGTTATTATCATTAGAAGATTATTTGGAGTTTATAAATAAAATAATAAAATTCTATTGCTCATTGAGACAATGATGCAATATCTAGACCCAATCATATGATTTTCTGATGAACTGTTTAAATGTGACTAATTACGTTTGATCATATTAAATTTTTTATTTTTGTAATTTAAGTTGGTTTATTCAAAATTCATTATTTAACCAAAATTTAATAGTCATGATCAGGTATGACTCGAGTGATCATGTACCTTGCGGTGTTGTATCATGATTAGATCAAGTCACATAAATAGTCATGACACAGAACACACTAATCAGGTCACATATATCGTGAAGAAACCGTAACGTATCCGTCACGACGTAACTTGTTTACACCCCAGTTACGAGTTGCCTTCTTTGTGGTTGTCTTGGGTTTCAAGGTATTGGATTCTTATTGACTCGGATTTTGAGTGAATTTTGAACTCTCTGGTTATGACTCGGATTTTGAGTCGGTCTCATGTCTAGATCAGATCGGCCGATATTTTTAGTCTGGTATTATTTTGCCACCTCTATATTTTATTATGGGGAAATTTCATGTATACCCCTCAAAAACTTTGAAATTACATATTTCCCCTTCTAAAATTCATAATATCATATTTACCTTTCTAAATTTCTAAAACTCACAAATTTACCCAACTTATCGACTTTTCTTTTTCAACTCAATTTAAATTTATAAATTACCCATTTTACCGTTATTAAAAAATCCTCCCACGCTCTCTAGCAATTGCCAAAAATTATATTAAAGAACGAAATTAAGTGTAAAATTACAAAACAACATCACAGTCTCCTCTATAGTCTATACTAATAAACGCAAAACATAAACAACATACTCATCTCCTAGCTCGGTACCACTTCACCGTACCAGAAGACCTGCACTGTTCATCTTCTATCCCGGTACCACTATTCACCGTACCAGTAGACCTGCACTGTTCATCATACCAGCATCGTATCAGCAGAACTGATCTGGACTGCTCTAAGAACCCAAAGAAGGTCAATTACACAAAAAAAAATATATACATATACATCCCTTACGATCTAGAATGAAACCCATTAAGCCTAATCTGGACCCACTAAGAGATTAGTGCCCATCAACAATCTTTTATCACCATTACAGTAATTTAACCACATCTTCCCCTTTTGTACCACCCTGTCAGCGAGCAGTCGTGCCGGAATTGTCCTTGCAGCAAAAATTTTCTCATTTCTTAGCTTCCAAATATGCCAACATGCACACCAGAAAAGCGAGGTGAATTGTCTGTAACACCGTTTTCACTTAATCTTGCGTGCTCTCCAGATTGCAGGCAGATGTTCTCTACAGTGGTGTCCGGTAGCATCAGTATATAACCAATAGTTATAGAAATTTCACACCATACTGCAACAGAGTTCGGGCAGAGGAACATTAAGTGCAAAGCCGACTCTGAGGGGCAGTTTTGACACATTTGGCATCCCTCATCCCTTCCCATTATTTCTTCTCTTCATAACATCTTGCGTCAGAATTCTCCCCTTGAGAAGTAGATATCCAGTAGGAGTGCTCTTAACTGGTTAGATAAGACCTTGGAGATTAACTTCGGGATTATATTAATGACGATGATTGGTCGTCTCTCTATCGATCTCTCTCTGTATTTCTTTAAATTATTACAGCAATTTCTGTGTTATTTCTTTCAAGTTACCCTTTCTTTTATGGGCAGCCAGTTTTTTTTTCTCTCTTTGTGTTTTCCTTGGTTGATGTGGTTGGATACAGTAGAAGATATCTATGTGGTGCATTGAAAGTTAAATGCACAAAGTGTATTTGCATCAAGCTCATGTAATATTGTTTATTACTTTCCTTATTTTTATTTTGCCAGCCTTATTCATTTATTTTCCTCTCTCTCTATTTATTCTGTGTACTTCCATGAAGGACCAGAACATGCGGCTGAGTATATTGTGGAGACAATTGAGGCATTTGAGTTTGCTATCAAGGTCATGATCAGATTTTCATTGTGAGACTTCTCCTTTTTCTTTATATTTCCACTTCCATTATCAACTGATAAAGTTATTTGAATATCATTCACGTTAATGGATATGATAGAGTGCAGATTGTTCACTCTTCTTTCAGATTTAAGTATCACATAAATTCACATACAAATCTAAAAGGCAATACAGAAGCGCTCGTCAAATGTCAACCACCTAATATTGGTGCATCCACAAATCCTGATTTGGGGGCACCAACGATACCAGTACTGAGATGGTGGATTGGCAAGGTTCCAGTTAGTAGTTTTGGGTCCGTAAGATTAGAAGGGGCTTGAAACAATCAAGACTGTGCATGTAAATCTGAATCTTTATTTTGCATGATGTAAATTACTTTTTAATTCAATATAGCACTTGACACTAAAAGTTTTTCAAAAAAATAGAGAGAGAGAGAGAGAGGGAGGCGGAGAGGGAGGGAGGATTTTTTAATAAGGATAAAATGGGTAATTTATAAATTTAAAATTAGTTGAAATAGAAAAGTCAATAAATTGGGTAACTTTGTGAGTTTATGAAATTTAGAAGGGTAAATATGATATTATAAATTTTAGAGGGGGAAATACGTAATTTATAAGTTTTTGAGGGGTATACATGAAATTTCCCCTATTATTATCATAAATATTCCATGCGAAGAGAAAAAATAACATTTTTCATTTGCCGTACGATCGATATAAACGTTTTTCCTTCTCTAATTTACATGTGCCAAAACAAACTTTTTTACACTGAAGAATTTGTATGAATTGGAAAAGAAAGCTGCACCCATTTTTTTTCCTGCCGAAAATTTAAGATGTTCATTGTTGTTATCAATAAGTCTATAAAACACAGTACATAAGTTATATTCTATATTGACAAACCAATCGAGATATAATAAATTTTTGCAGAACAAACAATTAAAAAATGTAAATAATACAAACTTTTTCAAGAAAAAAAGGACCTCAGCTTATCAAGGGTGCTTGGATGATCCAAAAATAAAGTTAATTTTGAATTACTTCCACTATTTTCAAATCTTGATGATCCAAACACAAATAAGTTTTTCAATATATTTTGGCTGATTTCTACCAATTTTCACGATTTTGATTCGTGATCAATTACCAATCCCGCTTCCAAAGAAAATCGTTTTAATTATATTTTAATAAATAATTTAATAATTAAAATAGAATATAATAAATTAATAATAATTTCTTTTGTCCATCTGGTGAAAATTATGACTACACCACTGACAACGACAAGGCAAAAATAAAAAAATATATATTATTTTACTGAGAACTTGTTCACTGATAATTGACGAAGATACATGTTGACAGAAGTCACAGAACCGTCCCATGTTTGACAATAGTAAAATTAATTTAAGCATTTAACAAGTATTAATACACAAAATCAGACGATGATTGGAGATACATGTGAATGAACGGACAACGCGTAAAGTAAAAAGACGAAAGAATAGAGAATTGCACGTGGGATTGTATGGAGCTGATAGACTTCACGCGTGGGAGGCAGTGTCAGTCTGTCCGTCAGACCTCTGTCTTTATATATTTAAGTTATTTTTCCTTTCTATTAGCAGAAATTATATAATATCTATCAATTTTATAAAGTATTAAAATAATATCCTGCTGTAGAAAACCTAAACTCTTTGTTTTGGTTTTTTAACATAAAAATGTTCTTCCAATTCTTTGTAAATTCAGGGACCAACAAAAGAAATATTCAAATGTGTCTCCCTGATACCGTAACAGTCCCACTGTCGGGGTCTCTGTCAATTCTTGCTGTCTCGAGGTCAATTAGGGTCCGATGCCCATCGGACTCAGAGTGATGGGTTCGATGACCGTCCGATTTTCTTTAAGATTTACGTCCGCAACTTTCGCGTCTATTTTAAGATGGGTTCGATGACCGTTCAATCTTCTTTAAGATTCGCGTCCGCAACTTTCGCGTCTGTTTTAAAATTAGTGCGCACGAATCTTAAAGCAAGTCGGACGGTCATCGAATCCATCGGACCCAAGCTGCTCTCGTTGTTGAGTTGTTTTTGTGGATCTGTTTCCCATTGCAACAGGCTTTAAAGATGATGCAGTCTCCTTGTAATTTTTCTGATAATTTTGAGTATGTTCACTGCGCATTCATGAAGTATATAGGTTTTAGGTTAAGCAATGGATCATTCATCTCCCTATTATTGTGATTATTTAAGGGAAGTTTGCGTATTATAGGAATGATTTTAATGAAAATTTATTATTATTTTTTTAGAAGAAGTTAGGGCTCAAGCCATCCATTCATATTTTTAACCTGTTCACATGAAGAATATTGTTTTTTGTTGTCAAGTATTGTCTTTTACCCAGTGTTCTAAATAGCGCGCTATAGCATTTTTGGACCCTAAACGCTAAGCTATGGTATCAAAATACGCTAATTGAGCTATGGCCGCTATAACGGTAATAGCGGTCCGCTATAGTGCATAGCGTGTAGCGCAAATAGCGTGCGCTATGCATAATAAATTTTTTTAGGCAATTTATATGGGCTTTAAATAAAGACCCCAAAAAATTAAATAAAAACCCAAACAGAAATCAATTAAAAGTTTTGTTGCTATCGATCTTTTAATTTGTCCAAACTGAGAAGGAAACCCTAGCTACAGATCTAGGTTATTTTGAAATTTAAATAGAAAAAAAAATAGATTATGTGATGCTTAAGATATTTTGAATAGAAAAAGATTGATTGTTTATAATATTACTATGGATATTTTGAACCGCAATTTGGACTTTGTACTGGTTCAATATGAATATTATAATTTCTTAATTAATTTGGTGTTATTTATTGTTCTATGAGACTTTAGATAATGTTGATATTAAGTACAAATATATAATATAATTTTTGTAAAAGAAAAAAACGCTATGTAGCATAGCTTTCGCTATAGCTTTTTTGTAGCCTTCCCTCTATGACGCTATAAACACTATTTAAAACATTGTTTTTACCAATAGATTAAATACTTATTTTTCATTTTACATGACTATTAATTGGAAACTTTAAATGGTTGCAAATGATAATTCTTGCAACATAAAATGGATTAGAAAAATCTTATTGTAAAATTAGGAACCCTCAGTAAACACAAAGTCATACGTACAGTCAAAGAAATTTTATGATCGGTATTATTCAATTTTTATCATGCTGCTGGATCTAAAATGTGAATGTAATAATGGTTTTTAGTTGAATGGAAATCGGTGGATTATAACTACTTCTTTCTAAAAAAAATGTGAATGTAATATATTGTAGTTATCTTTATCATTTTTTGCAGAAGTACATATATAGATCCAGCTTATCTCTATCGTTTTTCTTTTAAGCCCACACGCAAAAGCAAATGATTAATTAAGAGATAGACCTAAACAGTTGTTATCATTAGAAGATCATTTGGAGTTTATCCAAAAAGAAGATCATTTGGAGAACAGATCAAAATCCACAAATCAGTGAGACATTGACGTAATAGACCCAACCATCTGATTTTCTGATCTGATGAGATGTAACTAATTGTTATATTTATTTTTATAACTTCGTCAGTCTAAATTAAATTTAAATAATTGAGAATACTCATCAAATTAATTTCGGTTCCAATGGCATGATATCATATGCCATGAGGTGTTGTAAGTATTAAATTGAACTAAACAGAAGGAGATGATATCACTAATTATTGGACAATTTTGCATCATCCCTTATTTACATATGAAAAATTAATTCAATAAGTTGTATTTGTCTATAATAGAAAGCAATATTTATATTTCATATACATAAAATAAAAGTAAATATAGAAATTAGAAAAATTGAATATCTACCTTATATTAGAGTAGTCATAGTTTAAAAACTAAAAGGATCGAAAAGAATAACGTATGAAACTATAATGAGATTTGATTTCCCTTAAAAATTACTTTAAAAATTACTTTAAAAATTTTAGACGACCTAGCCAGTTTCAACAAATGACTAATCAATTTCGAAAAAAAGGAACTCTATAAATATCTTTAAAGACTATAATGAGTGAGGCTACGGTGCTATGCATAGCACGGATGTGGTCCGGCTCAAAATTTGACTTTCCAAAATTTTAATGGTCGATCCGAACTGTTTAACATGATTATAAAATGAATATATACTTGCAAATCAAATTTTACATTTTTTCAAATTTTTTTACTATTTTTTCGAAAATCACTTGATCTGAACATTCTGGACCATCCAAAAACAGCCTATCTAAAAAAATAGTAACAAAATTCGAAAAAATATAAAATTTGGTTTGCAAGCACATATTCATTTTATAATCATGTTGAACGATTCGAATCGACCATTAAAATTTTAAAAAGTTAAATTTTGAGCCGTAGCACGGACCCCATTCGTGCTATGCATAGCACCGTAGGCTCACTCGACTATAATTATCGCTGCTTCATGCAACTCTGACGAAGATTCGAAACCATATAAACTACCGTTTCCAACTGATTTGCCTAATCTTCCTTTTTTTTTTTTTTCCAACACTGCTCTTCTTCTATAGCATCTATTTTGGAATTTTTCCTTTTTCTGATTTGTCAGGCCTACAAGGCACGGATCCCAATAACACATGAAAAGTAGAGAAAATGAGAGCGGACCGAAGGAAGATCTTCTCTTATCCGACAATGGACCACATGACAAAGATCCGCAACCCTTTATCCTTTATCGGATCCCGATAACACCCACACCGCCAATCCTGGCGGAACACATACACGCTCGGACAAAATCAAAAGACCTCTCTTGCTTTGCTCTCTCCTCTCCTGTTCCTCGTTCCACTGTTCTCTCTCTCTCTTTATAAGGTTGATAAGATAGGGGACTGGTTTCACTGCTGCGTACTGAGTCTTAGAGGAGAAGAACTTGACATATACAGTACATTTGAACTGGAGAAGAATGTGTCTTGAAATTTGGTTAACTGATTAGTCGTCTGGTACGATCCCTCGGGATCAGCACTAGTTGTCCTGTTCTAAGTTCCAAGCTGTGCACCTCTCCTCTGTTCCTTCTCTCTCACACTCCCTCTCTGTCTCTGTTCTTCCCTATCTCTCTCTTTTCTCTTTTGCTTTTCGTTTTTGTGCTTTAGCTCTTTCTCTGCTCCCGAAACCGTGTGGTTCAGACTTTGGGTCTTTACTTGAGATTCCAATGATGGTCAATTGAGATTGGGTTGATTTCGAAAAAGGATAACTGATTGATCGATCGAAAGAAGTAAGAAATCATCAAATACTTGTGTTCATCAATTAAGTAAACCCAACAAATCCATAATATTCTTTTTAATGGCATCAAATTTTGAGTGTCATGTGTGTATTTCATTAGAGAAGTTTAGAACAATATGGGCCTCGATCAAATTCGTTACAAGATCAAATTATCAAGAGAATATATTGCGTGTTTCTAGCGTGCATTTAAGTATTCGCATACTATTCTTTTTTTTTTTAGCATTAAAGGGCAATTTTGTAAATTTATTCATTAAAAATTGAATGATATAATCTGCATCAAATATGCAGATATTTATCCAAAGAGATCTCTCACTCAGCGGAAAGGATTTTTGAAAAATATTATGTTACTTTTTAATTAAACCCGGTGCTTCCTCCCTTTAATTTGCCCTCAGCTATGTATTTTGGGACATATATGGCAATATATGGCATTATTTTTTATTATATATAGATAGAAAATAGAATGCAATAATCAAATTGAGGGAGGAGGGGAGGAATTCGCATCCTCCTAGGTATTTGACTGAATCTGACTGCAACGGACGGTCCAAATTTACTCTCCGTCCATATGTTTAAATTGGCACGAATCTCAAAGTACAAATAATAGCCCTGCGCCATTCCGAGTAGTCATTTGCTGAGAGTAAATCTAGGTTGTCCGTTTCAATCAACTTCAGTCAAGTACCGAGGGGAGTTGATGAATAAATATCATGTAATTTCATTAATGAAAAATTTCAATATATAGAAGTGGCTTTGTCTCCTTTCGCTTGTGCTTAGTTCCGCCCAACTCATAGCAGCTATGTGAATTTGTTTGTTTGTAAAAATTGTGTTTTTTTATCCATTCAAGAGACTGCTAGAAAAATATAGAGTACTAATGATCTGCTAAGGAATACATAGGATTTGAATGTTAGCTTTTATTTAATTATGTGACTTATATTATTAATATGCACTAATTTTATTTACAGAATGAAAATATATAAGTAATTTTTTGATGAAAAAAATTCAGATTACTATTTATAAAAATTATACTGGTTTCAAAGGTTGTTTCAATATTATTAAATATTGCTCCTCTTATTTGGACACACCCATCATAAAAACTTCGTCCATTTATTTTATAGAAAGAAAGAAGTAAAAGAAAAACGTTTAAAGTTTGCATCATCAAGTCTGAGAAAAACCGTTGAAGATCGGTATTTACACTTCCGCTTAACGATATCGTCACTTCAGAAATGTAAGATTTAAATTATGTTTGTTATTTTATTTTGTATTTATTGATTCTGAATTGTTTGTGTTCTAATTATAAAAATACGTTTTGATTTAATTATTACTATCATTGAAAACTATAAGAAAAGAATTAGTTTGTTTATTTTTCAATCAAATTGATAAGATATAAAATTCAGATGATAATTTTTATAAATTTTTAAAGTTGAAATATTTGATTATATTTTTATCAAAAAATAATATATTGATATCTATATATATAGAAGAGTGTGATATTGTGCTCATTTTTCAAATTTTTATCTAAAAATAAACAATGAACATTTTATAAGTTATTTTTTAAATTGTTTTATGTATTCATTTTCATTATTGTTTTGACCGCTTGACCATGTACTAAATGAATTCGAAACTTCAAAATTTTTGCATGTACATGAATTTCAACAGTTTGGATTCGTAGTTCGAAGTCAATCCGATAGTCTTTTGGAGGTGTGCTCACCAATCCCTCTTGGTGAGCACATGACGCCCTAGTTTTGCTCTAGAATTCTAACTCTTATTTTATTCTAAAAACAAATTAATTTGTTTTTTGTTGTTGTTGTTATGATGGGGTTTATAATTAGTCTAAAAACATAAATGGTCGTGTTGTAGGCTTCTTTCCAGCACTAAAAAATTACATGGAGTCCAGTTTGATCATTCTACTTCCTCAAAAAAATCTATAACATCACAATCGTAAGTTGGTAAACTGATTATAAGAAAACGAAGGCAATGTGTGCTTAATCAAGATTCATGATTACTTTTCATTAAAAGAAGAATCACGTTTCAGTTCTTTTTGAATTCAACAAAAGAAAACCAAATTGCGCATAAGTGGATTCCATGGCGGCCTAAAATCTTATATCTGAGATTTCGTGTCTAATATGCAAGCATGAGCCACCAGATACCTCATTAGGGATAAGTTCCAGGGTCTTATGTGGCGCGAAAGCATGTACAATTTCGAGCAGCTAAGGTCCCCTAAGAAATTAAGCATTATCAATTTAATATATATATAAGCGGAGTAGAAAATTTTGCAGTCCATATAGGGGTGAAAACAGTATGGATAATATCCGATCCGTGTTTGATCGGTATTCAAAATATTAGATGTGGATATCCGATATCCGATTATCCATGTGGATATGGATATTGATATAGTTTTATGTTTCAATTATCCGTATCCGAATAGTAGATATATATCATATATTTTAATATATATTATGAAAAAATATTATTATTCACCATTAAAATTAGATAAATATTATGAACTTTGACATTTTTTTAATATTATTTTAATAAATATCCGATCCGATTCGTATCCGTATCTGTATCCGGTTGATATCCGATCCGTATCCGTATCTGTATCCGGTTGATATGAAAATGATTTTACTGTATCTGTATCCGTATCTGAAAAATAAAAAATGATATGAAAATGATTTTACCACTATCTGCTCCATATTCGCTCCATTTTCACCCCTAAGTCCATATAATATTTTTAACTTTACTGTAGTTATGGTCTTATGCACAAACAGGACATTGTCACAAATTTATAACTGAAATTTGGGGTGTAATTGAACGAACAACATTCGTTCTGTACGGTTCATAGCCGCGTGTATTTTTCTCTTATGAAATAAAATTAAGTGGTCAAAATCTTTATTTCTGAGATAGATATTCGTACATAACTTTCTAACTATTTTTTAGTATAAAAATAGAAACTAAGTTCTCAATCTTTAAACATCGACAAATACGGATCAATAAAAATAAAAACTAAGTTCTCAATCTTTAAAATAAAAATAACCACGATGCATATACAAATTTATAAGCATATCCCTCATATGTTTATGTTAGAGTAGCCAACTTCTATATATATAAATATAAATACGGATGAATAAATATACTCTTAAAAAAAGGAAATATTTGAATTATGATAGTTTGTATTTATGCATCGTGGTTATTTTTCTGTCGAGAGATCTTCTATTACCATTTCTTTGTAGAATGAGTGTGTTGAACAGCATAAGTTGTATCCTTAACTACAACACAAAAGATTATGCAGTTTTATATACGTACTTCGGAATTTCAATCCAACGAGGCCTTGTTTTGATTTTTTTTTGGCATAGCTATCCTTCTAAATAATAATTTTGAACATACAAGTTCAGAAAATAAGTGTCGCTGATTTCTTTAATATGCTCATCTTCCACCATAAATTTCACATTGAGTTAATTTTTTTTTAAGAATGTTTCTCTAATTTCATCAAACAAAATTAGTCTTATGTTACATATTATCTAATTTTATTTCCATCTTCATAATTTGTTAGATATCTTCGTTTGAAACCTATAGAAATGGTAGCGTTCCTGGTTATCTGATATTATCTGAAATCGTCTTAAAAATATTTTTTGTAAATTATATCTTATTTTGTAATCAGGCTGTATAGAAATTTTGTATTTTTTATCAAGTTAAATCGGTTTTATCATGACACGTACAAATACATATAGTTTGTATAATAAGGAAAAATAATGTTTTGTTTTATTTTCATAACACAAATACTGTTACCTTATTAAATCCACATTTATGCATAAAACGACATTTACAAATCGTCACCAAGTGATTAAAAAATAATTAGTTTTTTTTCAAAACATATGACTGTTTTAATTTTTAAATATAGCTTGTTTATTTTATGTAGATTAAAGAATGGTGGCCAAAATGAAGTACATCTAATATTTTATTTGTAATACTACGATAGAACAAAATGCTATTGACTTGTTAATTGATTGTGAATGGGGTCCGCTCCTTAATTCACAATATGTGGTGAGTGAAAATTAAGCTTAAGTTTTCCATATTTACAGAATAATCTCTGACCACTAATTATAAGTAAATATGTAATATTTTATAAGAGGACTAGACTATATAAAACGTTCTAAAAGAAAATCCTTTTAATTTCAATATATATAACTAAAATTTTAAAATAAAATAAATGACTTAGCACCTCTATGAATGAATGTAGATCCCCTCCTGAATCTTGCACTGCCATTTGTTGGATTTATTTCCAACTTTGTTGGATTTAATATCAATATTGAGCATATATGTAATCTAATTATGGATTGTTTACTGTCATATATGGTTGTTAGTTAAATTAATCAAATAAGATAATAGCCAATCAATATATTCATTCGGATCTGGTCCATAAATGTGTAGAATAATTTAGGCAAATATCAAATTATTGATGGACTGATTCTGAGATTTAAAATATAGAAAACTGTCATTTAAGAGGGTTGTGTCGGCCGCCACGAATTTTGATGTAAAGGCACGGTTTTTGATGCATTCGCAAAATACCTTATTCAAGTTGGCAGATAACCAGATATGTTACTATATATAATGATTGGTCCCCAAGGCACAAGATACATAGAAAAACATAAAAACATAAAATACGTTTTTCTCTTCATAAAAATACAGCTCTGTCCGTCTTCTCTTCTTCTTCCACCATCAAAGAATAGAGAAAAGAAATCCATTAGAAAATTTGGAGAAAATTTCTCAAGGGCCATATTTTGCTGTCTTGAAAGACTTGATCTATGATCATATGACGAAAAGTCGAGAAGGGTTTTTGCCATTGAAGACTTGTCTCGTGCTCACGGAAACGGCTGTTGCTCTACCAAGGCTTAATTTGGATATTTTATGACAAACTGCATGGAATCAAGTATTATGTTATGTACTTCTGATTTATGTTTTGGGTCTCTTTGATATAGGACGGTTTTTAGGTTAAGGTGAGAAACTATTTGTCCTTCCCGGAGTATAAGTGTTTGACCCCTAAATAAGATGTAATTGTTTGATCTCTTGATAAAACGTAATTTGTTTGGCCTTTATGATTCTCCAACACCATTGGTTACACACGAGAAAATGAACATATATAGAAGAACCGGAAACATAGATAAAGCCAAGCGTATAAGCATGCTTCACAATATATATATAGAATGGAGTTGGAAAATATAAAATCCACTCAGACGGCCTGTTTTGACTCCATTTCACACCACTTTATTATATTTTCAAAGGTGACCATGATAGATAGGGATCAATCGTTGATAATGTTCAGGCTAAGATCACTTTTTTGAGATATGTTTGCAACAAATATAGCCATGCAAATTAAAGTGGCTGGTGACCAGTCTATCCAAGTATCTGACGCATTTTTCATTTAGATACCAAGTGTGCTAACCATGCAATCCACCATTATTCTTTGCTAGATTCCTTTGCTAACTATCTACGGCAGAAAAAAAAAATGCATTATATGGGAGTCTAAAATATGTAATTCAACTTGGTAAGGACCTTTATATTGTTTTTCTCCAATTCTTAAAACGAAATCTTTTGGTTCACTAAAGAAATTATAAGCAAACATTCATCTTGTTTCTATGCCTAAAGTTATAATCAAGAGTGCTTTAAGCATTGACCAGTATTGAAGGTTCTTCTAACAATTATTATCTAAACCGAAACCTGCTAATAATTAATATATATCAACAGAAAAAAAAAAAGAGTGATGAGTTCAGTTTATTTCAGTAACAATAAAATGGATAACTTTGAGCTGCCTTTTTTCAAAAAGAAATTAACATCTAAACTAAAATATGTCAATTCTAAATTAAGACCGATTTATAAGGACCAAAAAATTACTTGAGACCTTTTACAAAGGAAAGCATGCATGATTATTTCCTTTTGTGATAGTATCTAAACTATTTTTTGAGCCAATGAAAGCATGATGAACTATCTTTAGCAACCATTGTTTGAGCTCTCAGCATATAGCTTAAGCTTATTTTAAATCCATAACAGCATGATAGTGTCTTAATTCTTTATAGACCATGTTGAATTCTTAACGAATAGAACTTCACCATTGTTCATACATAGTACAAGCCCCTTTGACCCTAGTCTTTTATTCTAAGCATTCCAAATATAACAAGGACAGCATGCTTCCATGGCCAGAGAAAAAGCAAATTCTAGCTTGCATTTTATTACCCATAAAAGTTCCCCTATTTCCAAAAGCCTGTATAGCTAGGCAAGTAGGCATATGATGAGTGGTGCATCATCTCGGGACAATTTTCTGACACATCTCTTCATGCCATGTTGCCTTTTTGCCCCCATGTGTGTTCTCTTAATTAATCTAACTCTAGCTCCTGAACTTTTACTCAACATCACAGCTAGGCATGGCGACAACCATACTTGACCTCTACGATTTTAGCTCTAAACAAATGGTTCCATATATATTTCTAATTCTGTACCGATAGATTGTCGGTTATTTTATAATGGTCATGTTTTAGTGCAAAGTTGCAAGTAGCATTTGGATCAGAATGCATCAAGGATGGTGCTGAAATATAATGTTTTTCATATTTCAATGTGTTATTTCTTGTAATCAACAAAAAATAAAATTTTATGTACAGCTAATTCTGGGCATTTACGCACTTGTTAGTTGAGATTACTTCAATTTATTACGACAACATTAATTAGTCAACAATCAAAGACAACATTTATAGACTTTTGATTTAACAACGCATCTTTCTATTAAAAATGACTTGAATATTGTAAGGTTTCTGATTGTGATGTCAACGGAATATCATTTGGTTAAAACAAGCACGAAGCACCTAATGAGAACATGACACCTTTTTCTTTAGAAGAGAAGGTGGCAGTGCAATTGTAGGTTGGAACCCCGACCAGAGAAACACAGAGTCCACTTCGAATATCAGGTTTTGCCTGACATGGACAAAACAATCTCAATTCCGAGAGGAGCAGCAATCAACGGAGAAAACAACCTTGCTGCAGGAAAATTCCCTTGAATTATCAAATTTAAATTACAAAAGAATTGTGTCTGGACTCTGGAGCTCCTTGGTTGTGACGTCATGGCGTGTAAATTACGACCACATCCAATTTCCAACTGTCATTTGTCGGAAATAAATCCGCTGCGATTCCAAAGAATCGCAGGACCCCTGCTTTTCAAAATCCAACCATTAATTTTTTGAAATGCACGAATCTTAAAAACAGTTGGTTGTTATGCACGAATTTCAAAATAGATAAACAGTTGGATTCGGAAAAGCAGGGTCCTGCAATTCTTTGGAATTTCAGCAGATTTATTTCCGTCTTTTGTCAGTTGTTTAACCGTAGATTGGTGTAGTCGATAGAAAGGCACGCATAAC
Source organism: Carex parvula (assembly GCA_025461045.1). Lineage (NCBI taxonomy): Eukaryota > Viridiplantae > Streptophyta > Magnoliopsida > Poales > Cyperaceae > Carex > Carex parvula. The sequence goes on along the minus strand of JAJGRW010000689.1, from coordinate 160,850 downwards.
GAGATGACGGTGCTATGTATATAGTACTTATCTGTTTTCATTAAGAATATAATTTAAATTTCGAAGTCTGTGGTTTGTTTATTAGGATTTAGGGCTATTCATTGAAGTTAATTTATTGTACATTTTAGTATGAAGATCAAATTAAGTACATTTTAGTATGAAGATTATGTTGAACAGTTTGGATCAATTATTTAGACTTTGATAATAGAGATAATAATATTGAGGCATAATGGGGCACAAAATCATATAGTATCTTAATCCTTCTCAATATCTGAAAATGTAGATCAAATTAAGCATTGTATATCGATGAATATAAAAAAAATGAACTCAGCATTAGTTCATTCGTAGTATGCATAAAACTATGACTACAAGAATCTACTTTAAGAATGTGATAAATTAAATAAATTAATGACTAATGATGTATGTAAGTCTACGTAGATAGTTATTCCATTCTTACTAGTGTGGTTATTTTATTATTTTCGGTATTTTGAATATTCATGATGTTTAAAAAAAAAATTGAGTAAAATTTTGAAGGCTAAGTTATCCAACTATTTAATATATATCTACAAGAGATTTCTTCATTCGGATTTTCAACCTATAATCTTCTACACTTAAGACATTGTCAGTTTATCTTTCTTTTTTAATTTAGAGGTTTATTTTCAATTTCTAAGTTTCATTGTTCGAACTATTTCGTTTAATGCAATATACCTGCGGATCTTTCCTAAAAAAAAATTGTTCTTGTTATTTCAAAATTATATCCACAGTTTTAAAACACATATATTTCTTGTAATGCATATCCACCCTGTATTGTATAGAAATAACAACATAGTAAATATTCTTTTATTTTGTTTAGGAATGGAAATGCACTACAATATATCCTTTTTTCAGAAATGCATACGCCTTGGCCCGAATTTTCTCTATTAATATTCAACATTAAATAAAAATTATAGAAATGTTCACAATTTTTGGGAATATTTAAAAATGCCCAAACCGTTGAGGTTTTCGACGGTCCAAATTTTTTCTGGACTGTCATGATTATAGGCAGTCCAGAAAAAAAGTTGACCATCCAAAATCTCGACGCTTTACTTCTAATATCATTTTTTTCATCAAAACATTCGTCCGAATGCAATTTTCTGATTTTATTTTTAAATAAATAGAAGATTTTATAATTTTTCATTTTTAGTATTGAAATATTAAAAATATTTTTATATTTCTTCGAAAAATAAATGAAATACTATAGAATTTGAATTTACTAGAAAGATTGTGACAAATAATTTAGATCAACATTTTTCAGTCTGGATTTTTTGTGGCTTTAAGAAAAATTAAAATAATTCTGAGTGTGTTACTTGAAAACAAATAAAAAATATTTCGTATCTGAGTTATTGATTCCAATTCAAAAACCACTTCTTTGTGAATAAAAAATCGTGGTCCTTCTAGTACATTCAAATTTTAAGATATTTATCTATTTTCTTAGAAGTTATTTTAGATATCTTCTAAGAAAATAGATGTATAGTAGAATTTAAATGTACTAAAAGGACCACGATAACTTTTTTATTTTCACATAAGTGATTTTTGAACCGGAATTAATAACTCAGATCCGAAACATTTTTGTTTTTTTTTCTAGTAACACACAAAGAATTATTTTAATTTCTCTTGTAGCTACAAAAAATCCCGACTGAAAAATGTTGATCCAGATTATTTGTCGCAATTTTTCTAGTAAATTCAATTCTATAGTATTACATCTATTTTCAAAAAAATATAAAAAGAGTTCTAATATTTCAATACAAAAATAAAAAAAATCATAAAATCTTCTATTTATTTAACAATAAAATCAGAAAATTGCATTCGGCAGAATGTTTTGACAAAAAAACAATGTTTCCACCAAAAAAATATTTTAGAAGTAAACTGCAGAGAATTTCAACAGTCCACTTTTTTTCAGGACCGCCTAGAATCTTGCCGTTCCAAAAAAAGGTGAATTGCCGAAAATCTCAATGGTTGGAGCATTTTAAAAAAAATTTGAAAATCGTTGACATTTATATTATTTTTTAGTTAATATTGGATGTTAAAAAAAATGTCGGCGCCTTGGCTCTAATCATAATCGGATTTTGAGATCAAGACAAGTTGTTCGGTTTTAAAAATTCATGATGCTTCCGAGGGAGACTGTCCAATTTTTAAAGGAACGCAGGATATCTTCCAATTTTTTTATTAATAGAAAAAACAAAACACAAATCGAGAATAGTAAAGAATTCTCTAGATTATGAGATATAAGAAAACCGTGATGATTTATATATTCAGATGGACATTATAAACTATAACGTTCAGATTAGCAGATTCAATTAAACTCCTAATTAACAAAACAACAAAAAAAAAAACGTAGGACGTTGATGTCCATAACGTCCAAACCATTTCAAAAAATTTCTCAAGTTCTAACTATCAAATGACATAATTTCTCAAGTTTTAGTTTGAACGTTATAGACAGTAACGTCTGGTTTCTTTATTTGTTGTTTTGTTAATTAATGGTTTAATTAATTTCACTAATCTGGACGTTATGGTTTATAATATCCGGCGGGACATTATAAACCATAACGGTTTTCTTATATTTTTGAAATATGTCGAATTCATCAACTATTATTGATTTTTTTTAATGTTTTTCCTGTTAATAAAAATTTCAGGAATATTCACATGACAAATAGGTCAACTACTCCGGTTATCCCAAGATGACTGTGGATATAAATTATATTATTTAACAAAACAAAATCAGTTGATAATAATTATTTTGAACATTTTAAAATATATTTATATCGAATCAATTCAAATAAGCTAGCCAAATTAAAAATAACTTTGACATATATATTATTAGACATATAAATTGTCTACTATCAAAACATGCTTTAAATCTTATATTTTTTTTTTTTGGTAGATATGATATGTGCACCATAGATCATATATCAGTAATGTCAGATTTTAAAGTTATTTTTTATTTTCTTTTAAGATTGTCTAGATCGTTATAATAAATAGTTATGAATTGATTCTTGTAGCATATGGGTTGGGATTGAGTGAGAATGAATTGCTTGATAATTTTGACTGTTTCCAAAATTGATTTCTATTTTTGAAATCGAACATTAAAAAAAAATGATACATTTAATGCAAAATTTACCATTCAGCAACGAATTGGAATTTTGATTATAAATATCACATGACATTAGATTTGCATGAAATTTGATACACAATATAACTATAAGCTCAACAACAAGTTCATAATTTGTTTCCTAACTTTTTGCAAAACTTTTAACTTGATATGCAGAATATGTCAAAACAAAATTCTTTTTGGACAATCCGATACGATATTAGAATATTTTTTTTCGTTTTGCTGGTCTAGTTCTTTTGGGGCAACCCCTCCAGCATTGGACAAGTATCATCTCCATTACTGTAAAAGATTCCTTTCACTTTATGGTTTGAGATTAACTCCCAACCGCTTTGGGATTCGGACTGACGGAGGGGGCAGTATTATTGGACTTTGAGATTCGTGCCAAGTTAAAAAGAACGGTCCAGATCAAGTAATTGTAAAAGATTCCCTATTACGGTACCGGGGAAGATCTGATTCTCCAGCATTGTGGCCACTTACCAAGCATTAAGTTTGTACTTTTTCCTAACTACTACAAAAATATGTGCTTTAACTAGGAAAAAGAGAACACATACGTACATTCCAGCTTGGCCAAGTGTACTGGCTTCAAATAATAAAATTGCTCTAATAGAGGATGAGGTACTAATAAAACGGGTCACTATCCTCGGACTCTCCGACCCAACCATTTACTCCAATTAAAAGCTTACGTACACAATCTATTCTGACAAGTCCAATATCATTAAAAATAGAAACACCAAAAACTAACCTAACCCTATAGTTATATGTGGCGTTTACTAACAGTCACAAGGTGCGATGTATTATTGACACATAATGCTATCATTTGTAAATGAGTTTTAATTTCTAATTAAGTATGTATGCAATTAGACGCGTATTCAGAATTTCTATCAGGATTAGACAATTCTTTTTATTAGTACTACTAAGCTGTACATAACTTTGAATTAATTAACTAATTCAGAGTGTGGACTATACATGAGTGATAAAATTTTCTTAAAAAATAGATAACAATCCGATTATATATAGATTAATATTTGATTTTCAAAATCCAGAGATCAATTCCTGATTCAATGTGGCCTGTCATTACATGTAGTAACTTGTTACACAATTTGTCATGCCTATATCATCGTAGAGGATCGGGGTTAGTTCAAACTACTGTTAGAGAAGGAATTGGGATCCAACATACCATGGCCCATCACATATCAAACTCAAACCCAACAAAAGCAACCCTGCCATTGAGTTTGTATTTTATAGATTTGCACCACATTATACGAGTAATTTTACTGTTTTACCTCATTTTGCTCCAGTCTTCTGATTTTAGAACCCGTGTTCATGATTTCACCGGTTTTATTTTGACTCGAACACAGAGTTTGGGCTACACCAAAAAGAACAATTTACATAATCATGTGTATTATTCTTGCTTTTCCTAGCATTCCAAGTTTTTTATGTTGTACTCGAGTATTACCCAAAATGTTTTTAAAAAGATATATATGCTATATATTTTTAGGTGGGTTCAAATGCATCATGATTTAGTGCTCCAATATGCTCCACATTATTTATCTTCGTTTTTCAAAGTCTGAACAGTTGATCCAAACCGCTCAACATGATCTTCATAATAAAAAATGCTTGGAGACCAAATTTATATTTTTTTAGAATTTTATTCTATTTTGTTAGATATGTACAAAATCACTGTTTTAAGGAGATTTGACCATCCGAAAAAGTGATATTGTACCTATGTAAAAAATAGTAAAAAAATTCTAAAAAATATAAAATTTGGTCTCCAAGAATATTTTATTATGAAGATCATGTTGAGTGGTTTCGGGTCGATTGTTCGGACTTTGAAAACATAGATAAAAAATGTGGAGCATATTGAAGCACAAAATCATGGTGTATTTGAACCCTCATATATTTCATGGTGAAGTTCCTTGTGTTTTGTAATTATGAATGGGCCCATGTGTGTAGGAAAATTCAATATCCTAGAATTAATAAGAACAAGTTAATTTTTGCTAGAGTAAGATATTAACCGTTAGAAGGGTTTGGATGTTATGGTCAAACCACTGATAATGATGGAAAAGGATGCAAAGATGAATGATAAATGGTTAACTCTTAGGGCAACAAGGAAGAATTGAAATTTTTAATATGCGAATGGGAATATTAACTTGTCAAAATCAAAGTCATTTAATCCATGAAAAAATTTACATTATAGGTGTTCGGCAAATACATGAGAAATTTGTTAGGATATTTTTTTTTTCTTCTTCTTTTTATAGAAAATGTAATACTAAAATTAAATTATATTAAGTGTATTGATACTAATCACTGATTATTATAATCAATATGATTGTATATATCAGATTCTCAAAAAATTTAAATGAGTGAATATAAATGAACGACCGCGAAATTACAAAGAGCTCTTTAATTTCCATCATGCACAACTTAGAAACCATATTAAAAAACTTGTTTAATTGTGTTTGTTTTATTATATTATTAAATTGTGTTTGTTTAACTGTGCTTGTTTATGGAAAAACAAAATAGCTTCAAAGTAAATTTGGTTTTGAAAATTATAGTTAGTATATAAAATGAATAAATTGACAATTAAATATGGTTTCAACCATTGCAATAAATAATTGGAGCGTTATACACTTAATTTTTAAGTACTGCTTGTCCTATATAGTTGGAGCATTATTAGAAGCAAGAATTCTTGGACTTGAACAACTTCAAATTAATTAAGCTAGAGAGAGCAACGCAAGTTGGGGAAAATAACGGAGCTAAGACTTAATTTCTTTTTTCTTCATAAAAGTTGAAGGCTGCAGGGAACTAAATCCTTCTAGAGAAATGAAATACAAAATAAAAAGATGATGCTGAACGGTTGAAATACTAATGTAGTCATTTTTTTTGTAAGAAAATCCATGAGATGAGGAGCTACCGAACAGACCTTTAGCCATTAATTGTAAAACTCCAAAGATAATTGACCACCAAGTAAGATTCACTTTTTGTTGCCTCCTTCATTTCTCAATAGCGACTTCATGCCATGCCCACCTACAAAATGGTCCTTGCAAATAATTCTTTCAGGGGGCTTATTATCAGTTGCTGGTCTAATTTGTAGAAGCACCAGCCACCAGGTATAGAGGAAAAGCATCCATGATGTGCACTATACCATCCCTTGATGAAAAAGACTGCTGGCTTCCTTAAAATGACTTTCTGATCTTCTGCGCACTTCACATTGTGGCCTTTCGTGTGCGACTTCTATTGTTTATGTGACTTCTTCATTTAGCAGTTGGTGAGGAAGATTTGGAGAAAGTGTTTGCTGACTATTTTTACCAATGAAATTTTACATGGTACGTACAAAATAACACTTCCTGCTGTTCTGTATGTTTCATGTGTGATTTTTTTTTTTTTATGTAACTTTAAGAAGCAAAGTTTACTTGGCAAGTGATGGTTGGTAAGCATTTGTCCAAATCAATGCTAGTTTAATTTATCAATGAAATTACTAATTAAATTTACAGGGTAGAAAACAAAACTTAAGCTCTGTAGATCAATTGTTATTTCCTTCAACTCTTCATTTTATTAAACAATTATTTGTCGTGCTTATTTATTATCTTTGCAAGAATAGAAGTAAATAAACCCTATAATCACCTAGAGCTAATTAATAGTGTCCTTAATTATTCGTAACAAGTTTCTTGTAAAAATACATATTTCGTTTCACCAAAAAAAATAAAGCAATTAAAGAATGTGAAGTTTGAATAAAAAAGAATGTAGTATACAAGTTTATTAATAAATTGAAGTTATGTGATACTAAAAATAAAAATGATAATGATTTGAGTGAGGCTATGGTGCTATGCATAGCACGGATGGGGTCCGTGCTACGGCCAAAAATTTGACTTTTTAAAATCCTAATGGTCGATCCAACCGTTCAATGTGATAACCATATGAATATGTACTTGCAAACTAAATTTTATATTTTTTCGAATTTTTTTACTATTTTTTTAGATAGGTAGAATTTTGATGGTCCAGAATTTTCAGAAAACACTTATTTTTCTACCTATCTAAAAAAATAGTAAAAAAATTCGAAAAAATATAAAATTTAGTTTGCAAGTACATATTCATATGGTTATCACATTGAACGGTTGGATCGACCATTAGGATTTTAAAAAGTTAAATTTTTGGCCGTAGCACGGACCCCATCCGTGCTATGCATAGCACCATAGGCTCACTCTAATGATTTTACTTGTTGAAAATCATATTCTTCCCAACAATAGTGTGAGTCACATAGCTCACAAAATACTAACTATGTCATGTGAATTATAGAGTAGAATTAGGGTGTTCTAAAGTTCATCAAGCTTCATTTGTGAACTCAATTCTAAAGTCTCTTGGATTGGTTTCAAACAACGAATATGAACCGTTGAAACTCATCTACCTTATAAGTGATGTGTCTACATGCGAAAATTTTAAACTTTCGAAATTAAAAGGTTTAGAAATTAATTTTAATACATTAATTTTAATACATTTATTTTAATTTAGTATACAGTCAAACTGTCAAAATTAAAAGGTTTAGAAATTAATTTTAATACATTTATTTTTTGAAAAATTTTATACTTGCCTCTATACAAAATTAATTTCAAAATTTAAATTTTTTGCATGTAGACGCATCACTCGTCAGGTAGATAGATTTCAATGGTTCAGATTTATCATTTGAAGCCAACACAATAGGCTTTAGAGTTGAGTTCCCAAAAGAGTTTGGTGAACTTAAGAACACCATAGTTCAACTCGTGAATTATATATACTGGTGATATTTATCACACTTAGAGTGTTCATTGTATTATGTTTATTTGGTTTTCAATAGAATTGATAATTATTCGTTTATATGGTTCGGATTTTCGTATTAAATAGTTCGGTTTAGTTGAATTTTTTAATTATTTCGTCTTTTTATATTTAGTTCAGTTTAAAATCTCTTATTTTGATTCAATCAAACAAACATAAATTTACTTGATATATGTTTGAATTACTTAGATTTTTTATATTTGGTTATGTTTAATCTCTTGTTTCGGTTCGACTGATATACATCTTGATATTTATTTCTATGATTATTAAATATATTTACAGAGCGGAATCAGGAACTTGAGATATGGAGAGTTGGATGAATAAGCGCTATGTAATTTTATTTTACGAGGCAGGCTAATAGTTATAATTTCTTATAAAAAATAACTTTTCAAAGATCGATAGTGCAAAATAATTACGCCCTGTGTATTTGTGTACTGAAAGTTTTATTAATATCCAAAAAAATAAATATTTTCAAAAACTGCACCCCTTTGCGCTGGAATTTCAAAAATAACCAAACTGCAAAATTTATTTCCGGTTTCAAGCTACTTTTCTGCAAAACTAATTCCCGGTTCCAGCCTCTCCGAAACCGGAGAAAATACATTAAAGGTATGGGGGGCAATTTATTTTAAAAAAATTTGTACTTCTATACAATTTTTTATATAGTTTTGAGTAAAACACTATAAATCTGTAAATTGACGTCTATTAGCAGCACTAATATTTTATATGATTGACTTCATTCATCTTTTACCCCTTATATTTTGAAAGTCTACTCCGCCAGATGATCTTTTAGAGTCACGTATTCATAATAAAATATTGTCAAGACATAATGGATGATGATTTTAAACAGAATCATGTCGTTTTCATAAATGATATGGATTATATTTGCATCTGATACAACACTGCCAATCATGCCAAAATAGAACTGAATCGAAGGTGAAGTATCGTGTGTTGTCATACATAATCACAAAATCATAAATAATTTGTTTTTAGTAATGGTGAATCGAACGATGAATTTTTCGGTTGAACGAACTTTGATCGAATTATTCATGAATTTTTTTCGAATTATTTTTTTTTTGCTTCCTTATGAGACTGAGATCTCCGATCCGGATAATTCTGAATCATTCTCGAATTATACCTGAATTATTTCCAAATCATGAATTTTTTACCCCACCAAACCGAACCCGAATAATTCATTTGTCACTGTGTTGCCATATCATGTCACCCTGAATACCAAAACAAAACACACGAGACCACACAGGATTGGAGATAGAAGGCCCGAGGAGAATTTGAAAGAGCTGCCCTCCATCCAAATTAAAGGGTTGGATGAGGAGAAAAAAAGGAACGAAAGAAGATTGGAATCCCCCGTGCGCCTTGCCTGCCTAGTTACATCTTCTTCTCTCTTTTTTCTAGCATGGTCCCCTACTAATTAATTACAATTTCCATAAAAGCACTGCATCTTGGGCCCCACGTTGCAAAAAACATACTCATCCATCCTAATCTCCTCATTCCCTTCTTGCTCAAAATAATTCTTTAAGAACTTATTATTTAAATCGCCAAAATAGAATTAAAAATCCTCACTCCTCACCCATCTTCCAAGCGGTGCTTTCCTTTCATGTAAGTGCATACATTCTCCCGATAAATTCGTTTATTCAATAATTAATGAAATTTTCAATTAACTAAGCGCGTTTGTCGGAAATAGCAAGTGACAACCTTTTAATAACAATTGTGTACTATGTGTACAAAAGTGTCACGAGCCTCGACTTCCCCCGTATTTAAAATTGTTTTCCAAATTACTTAAAGGAAAATCAGCCGTTTTTTCTCACGGCGCCTTTCAATTATTCCGTTAATTGTGGAGACTATTTAATTACCGTAATTGGTCTTCCCGTTGGTTCATGAAATTCAAATCTTCTCAGATCTTTCTCAACAAAGTATGTATTTATGACCCTAAAATACTTCCACATTTTGATATAGAGATATTAATAATACTGTACTGATTTAGTACATGTAAAAATTTGCATATTAAAGAGACAAATTTAATATTCTGAGAGGGTTTGCCGCACGATCAGTGAAGTTGGTTTTTAAAAGGAGGATATAAATTTTTGAAGAGCAGGCGTACAGACTCCACTGGACCAAATTCAAATGGGATCATGGGATGGCATATGTACCTATTAAATGAGAGTGTTTTATTTTTCCGGACACTTAAAAACGAAGTAATACTAATACCAGCGCATTAAATTAGAGAGACAGAAGGATACTACGGTAACCATACCGGAGGTTATTACAGCCAGAAAACATAGGATGAGCCAGGATCCGAGATCGCACGCACGGGCAGAACACGGGCCCACCAAGAGTTTTAACGAATCACCGTAGTTTAAATCTCGATGCAAAATCTGACGGTCAAGTTGAACTAAGGTCCCGCAGCCTAAGTGAGAAGGGGACTGCCACGTCACCTCTCTCGGCCCTCAAAAGGACCAGCACTGCACGCGAGGTCCCTTGCTTTCTTCCCCTCCTCTCCTCTCCTCTTACACTTGCTCTCTCTGTTCTTCCTTTCATTCCACCCCTTTGTTCAAAGTTTCCATTTCCTTCTTAGCATTTTCTGCATAATTTAGAGTTACTCGAGTAATACATAGACAAAGAAAAAGGTGATCGGTGTAAAATGGAGAGAAGAAGCAAACCACCTCGGTATGAACAGCCGTCTTTCTCGTCCACTCTCCTGGATGCAATATACCGGTCCATTGATGAGTCGGACGGTACTGGCACGGAACCAGAGAAACATGCCTCGAAACAGTCAGACCGGTACAGTTACAAGTTGGATTCTTGGAAGAGTACCAGTACGACAAATCACCAACGTTCATCAGCTAGAACTAAGTCTGCGGCGACGGGTAGACATAGGTCTGGCGGTTGGGCCCACTCGACATCCAGCTCGTCAGATTGTTCAAGCTACGGCGGTTTCTTCCTCGTCTGAGGCCGAGTCAGTTCGGCTCAAACCAATACGAACTGCTCCCCGGCCCGATCCAGTTCAATATCATTTCCCGGCTCAATCCCCTGCTAGCACCACAACTGAGAACAAGAAAAAATCGAGTTCGATAAAGAGTAGAATAAAGGAGTTCAGAAAAACGAAGCAGCAGCTGCCTGCCTCTCCTGGAGCCCGGCTAACGAGCTTAATAAATGTGATTTTCCCTAAGAAGGCCGCGCCGGCCCCGAAGGGGGTGCCCAAGCGCCGGAGGTGGGGTCCACTTGCTCCAGCGCCTCGTCTTACAGCCGATCGTGCCTCAGCAAGACTCCTTCAACGGTGAAGAGATCGGTTAGGTTCTGTCCGGTGAGCGTTGTGGTAGGGGAGGAGGATAGCAGCCATCGCCGGAGAGAGGCGGAGGGGAAGAAGAGAGTAGAGGAGATTTTGCGAGGGCTGGAGAGGGATGAAGAGGAGGAAGAAGACACCAGCGATTCGAGCTCAGATCTGTTTGAGCTGGAGGATCTAACGGTCGGGATTGAGCGGAGGTTTAGGGATGAGCTGCCGGTGTACGGTACGACAAGTCTTGGGATTAATAAAGGGATTCCTCACGGTTTGTGTCGTCCTGTAATCTAGACTTTGTTCGATCTTAACCTTCTTTTTCTGGATATTAAATAGACTAATTGTTTTATGAGGAACTTTTTACTTGTGAGTCCAGACTTCTTTTTTTCTTCTGACGTAGTTGAATATTAGGCCTGGAAAGTACTAAGTACCTTTGGAGATGTATATTTTAAATATTTGGAAAATTAGGGGCAGAGCAAAAATTGTGAAAAGAATGGTTGCTGAATAATGATGAGTGGGAGTACTAATCTGGGTATAATTTAGAGATGGTAGGGCTTTGATGGGGCTAAGTGAAAATGTTTCTGTTTCTATTTCAAGAAACTATTGTTATTTTATTTTCTTTTTTTATTTGTTTTTGTAATATGGTTAAAACAATCTAACCAGTTAGTTTCGTTTTTGTTGAGCTACTTGTGTGTTTACTTGTTCGTTTCTCTTTCAAATTTGATAGAATTTAGTTTGTTAAATCCGGAATTAAAGTGAATATTTGAGAAATTGTTTGCAAAAGGCCTTGTTCATAGTAGGTCCCATCTTTTACTGCAACTTGTGTAATTGGTATGCATATACGAGTCATTATTTACCGCGCTGTACCTGTACATAACTACAAGAGTTGCATTTCTTACATTTCTTTGAACGGACAGGGAAGCGATAGGGGATGAAGCTCACAAACGATTCTTGTTGATTTGATAATTAATAGGAAATAAAGTTAACAAAAACATTTTACGTAATGTAATGTGTTAAAATTTATACTTCGTTATTTTCTAAGACCAACTAAATATGAGAACAAAAAATATAGTAACTTGTGCATTTGCATTTCTTTTAACTCTTCACCTCCTCTGAATCAAAACAGAGTGTTTGAAGATACTTACATGGGAAATAACTGACATTTATATAAAACACTGGCTGCCTGTTTTGTAATGACTTGGTTCACATTATTATTCCCCTGTAATTGTAGGGGTCTGTTATTTCGATTTGGACCGTTTGATCTCAAAAGGACGTTCGTGATTCACATTAAAAAAACCTCCTTGGAATGAGTGGCTGGTCAATTTGGCACATCAATTTAAATCTGAAATTTGAAAAGCAAGATTTTATATATCTGGGCAAAATAACAATAAATTAAGACTGCGTTGATTTAAAGTTTATATTTTTATGGGAGAAAAATGTTAGTTTTATATCAAGACATAAAACAATGCCCATTATACAATATGTTTTTGATATTTTTGTAGTACATAGGACATCAATATATTAATAAAAATTAATATCTACAATAATTTGTAAGTAGCAGAAAGCTCGTCATTAGAAATATCTTTATTGGCGGAAATTTGGAGGACGAGCCTTCATTTTTAAGGTAAAAGTCGCGAATAAGCATCTAATATTTTTAATATAACGAAGTGGCCTTATCTTAACTTTTAAATATTCATACAAAATCTGTCATTCGGATTTCAGATATGCAATTGAACCAATTGCATTATCTTCAACCACTAAATCAATATTAATTCTCCATCACCTACATTTTTTTTCACTTTTCAGAATATGAAATTGGAAGTTCAAGGAGGCCATGAACAAAATTTATCTAGTGTCTTGAATTTTTTTTTCTAGATATATGTGCCACTTAATCCTCTTTTCGTTGGTTAATGCACATTTTAAATTTGTTACAAATTTAAAATGCTGATTTGAAATCTTCAATGTTACTAGATGGGAGGTCATTATGTGTATAATTTAATCGTGAGTTGATTCAAATTTCATTACTTCCCCGTAATATTTTTTGAAATCTTCATCATAACAAACTCAATAACAAAGTAAAACATTATTTGTGATCTATGTCACTCCTCTACGTGCTCCTAACAAAGTCATAATATCTCAAAATTATTCATTTCAATATTATTTTATAAATTCTTAATGCATATTATTAAAATAAATTAAATATTGTACTATTTTATATGCACACAAAAAGTGATGCAAATCACATTTAACTGTTTCATTTGAATATTTGAGGTTTTGATATTAGGTTAATGAAATTTTCAAATCATATAGTAGACATACTTAAATCTTTCTCGTTATCATTATTTTGATTCTCTCGGAATTAGTTTCTAGAAAGAGTTCATGTTAAGAAATTCGCCAGATTAATAAACAAAATTTTGTTTTATGCAGAAAGTAATCAAACAAAGTATCAAATAAAAAGAAGAACATTTTAAAATGTGCAAGATTTTAAACGCATTTGAACCCTCCTATTTAATTATTTATTTATTACTTCTAAGATTTAAACTGAAAAATAGCTTAGTCAAGAACTTTGAGACAAAGATAAAGAAACTTTGTCAGAAAAAAAATGTACTTAACATTGAACAATTAATTAATAAAAATAAAAACGATTATTTATATAAGCTTGTTTTAAACAATGAAGTTCAAAGGATTAATTTATGTTCATCTTTTCTATGTTACAGCCAGTAATAATTTAGAAAGATTATTTTTATTTACTGGAAATCAATAGGAACTTCAAACGAAACTATTTACTGGATTTGATTTTATTTTGATTTTTTATTTAACGAAATAATTTTAGCTTTTTTTTAATGAAAAGACTGGGGATCAAGTCAAAATTCTAGCCTCTTATTTTGAACATTCAAACGAAACTATTTAGTCAGTTTTTCACGGGCAATTTTCATACGGAAAATATTATTTTAGGCAACAATTATTTTTTCTAAGTTATACTTTTTTAAATAATAGATATATTGAAAAATTGTTTCTCAATCGTACGTACTTTTATTTAGTAACGGAGAAAGTGAACTAAGTTTCTATTATTCGCTTATGAACTTGATGTCTCTTGAGAGCCATTTTTATAGCTTATGCTGAATGTATTAGTTTTTGAGTAAAAGTTAGAGATTAAGTGAGTCATCTATTTAATATCTATATATAGAGAAATATTTTATTCAAGTTTCGAACTTGTATCTTTCACACGGAGAGTATTGTCTTCACCACTGCTGAATGTACTAGTTGATATCACCGGTCAACATATATAGTGGTATGGTCTCTTTGAACTCGCTCCAGAATTAGAAGCGACTTTCGCTCTTTCGAATAGGTGATTCATAAAGCGATAGCGAAACACTAGAGCCCCCTCCCACCTCTTCTTGACACCAGGGGCGGACCCAGGTGGTTCCAGGGGGCAGCTGCCCTCCCTGGATTTTGAGTTTTAGTGGAGATTTATCGGCTCCGACTGACTTTGCCCTTTCTGAAATTTTTTTTGCTCCCCTCTGGACGTTTGATTTGTAATTCGGATTAAATTTAGGGTTAAAATTGAAATAATTTGTTGAATTTTGATTGTTAATTAGAATTATAAGTCAGAGCATCAGAAATTACAGTCAAAGAATTGAAAAACTAAAGCATATTTTTTATTGAGTACTCAATTGGTTAATGGATTTAAACCCGAATTCGACTATTTTTTTGCTTCCTGACGAAAATCCTGAATCCACTCTTGCTCGACAAAACAATATCCTCCCTCCTCCCCCCCGCTCTCTCTCTCTGTCTCTACCTCGAGCGGAGAGGATGGTGAGAGAGTGAGAAGGGAGCGGTGTCGTTGTGAGTGCAGAGTCGTCAGAGCATAGAATAGTTTAGAGGAATTAAAGAGAATAAAAAATTGGATATATGAATGAGGATTATAATTTGACGTGTTGTAAATATCTTTTTTATTAATGAAATCATCAGTATGCATTTAAGTCACTGATTTAAAAAATTTATATATTACCAGTGGTACTTCTTATATCAGCATCGCACATTTTTTTTTTCTAATTTTAGTCCGTGTCAATTATTTTTCGTTGATATATTTATATCGGTGATTACATGCTTTTACGTACTTAAAAATTTATTTCTTGCCAATAAGTTTTCTTAATCATCTGGGTCAATTAAGTTTGATTATAAACTATG
>JAJGRW010000689.1:0-141761 GCA_025461045.1 Carex parvula | reverse complement strand
ATCAATACAAGAAATGATAAAGAAAGCATTAATATCTTGACCCTTGTGTTGATGATCACTCACTCTTATATTTATAACCGACGAAAAATAATTAATTGTTATTATCAAGAAAACTGAAAGCCAGTTAAATGCTCTTATAATTATTTTTGTAATTATAATCATTTATTAGCCATCTTAATATTAATATTTAATGATCATAAAAAAAATAGAGAATAGTAATGACGATTCAAGAAAACTTCCTATTGCATGCTAGTTAACATTTATGATTATTAAAACAAATCATGAATGAATCCATCTCATTATTGATCGGTTTTTGGTTGTTTACTATGACCTCAAAGTTTCTTAACATGACTTTAATAGTCTATGATAATTGATTATAATTTATGTAAATATAAACAAAAATAAATACATTTTGAGAATTGAGTCATAACACCCCAACGTTGATATAATAATAATTTATATATATATATAATTATTCGGGCATTTCATTTGTGAATTAGTTACGTTTCAAAATACTAACATGGAAACAAAAGTAGGTGTGAAAACGGTATAGATAATATCCGATCCGTATTCGAAAAATTAGATGTAAATATTTGATATCCGAATATCCGTATGGATATAGATACTGATATGGTTTTACGTTTCAATAATTATCCGTATCCGAATAGTAGATATATATCATATATTTTAATATATATTATGAAAAAAATATTGTTATTCACCATAAAAATTAATATTAGATAAATATTATGAACTTTGATATTTTTTAACATTATTTTAATATATATCCGACTGAGTTTTCGGAAAAATTAAAAATGAATATGAATATAGTTTTACCACTATCCCTACGTATTCGCTCTGTTTTCACCCCTAAGACAAAGCCAACCAATACAAACCTTACTGGAATTCTGACATTAAAAGGTAGTGATACAGAGGTTACGCAAAGTAAAATAGAGTTCTTTACTATTGTTCAATATTTAATATGTAAGTGCTAAATTGATATGGTATTATGGTGATCAATGATAGTAAATCGTTTATGTTAACTCAAACTCAATTAAATTGTATATATTTTATGAAAAGTTCTGAATGACCTTAATAAGTAATAACGGGGAAGTAATTAAAAGAAATTTGAATGAAAATAATTATGATCAAACATTTTCAATATTCAATTGGTCGTAATGACTTATATTAATTTGGAGATATTAAGATGTGTGATATTTTACACTCTAGTGAAAGTAATTATAGATACTATTTAGTATCTCATATATAGTATAAAATGTGTGTGGTGTGGGGGGGGGGGGGGGGGGGGTGGGGTGTAAATTAAATAAAAAATTCATAACCAGTTTTATTAGATAACTAATTTTAATTTAGTGTATTGGAAACGTGGGGGTTAAATTGTTTGTAGAAATATTAAATTGATCCTACGATATGTATGATATAATTATACATGAATTATTGAACACATGTTCTTAATTTTATGAAGCATAATATATGATTTTTTATTCATAAAATCATTGATATATTTTCTAAGGATTATTAATAATCACAATTATTCCGAGAATATATAGTTTGCAAGTTTCTTTGCCAAATAAAACAAAGCAAAAATTATTTGCATGCTCGAGCAATAAATAATAATTCATTGACATGAAAATGTTGACTATGGAGTAAAAATTAAAGTCCTTATGTATATAGGACGAAAGTCCTAGAGTCATCGAGGGGAATGAGACTTAGTCTAATGGGCTAATTTGGTGTGGGAACCCAACCTCTGTGATAGGCGATCTGAAGGGGGTTCAATGGGTAAGAACAAGCAAATATGTTGGCCAAGGAGCACAATAATATTTTAGATATGGAACTTTTGTTCCAAACCAATCCCTATGATGATCAGTGCTCCTGTGTAGCGTAATAAGATGAGTATTCCAAGTCGATAATTCGCGAGATGTGACTCTATCTCAGAGGGAACTCTTCTATATTAGAATGACTGTACAAGGCTGTGGCTACTGAGTTTAGGCAATGAATCTTTTATAAGTTATTTTATATATTCATTTTTTATCATTTTTTTTACCGCTTGATCTTGTACTAAATGAATTCGAAACTTTCAAAAAATTTCATGTACATGCATCACTCATGAAGTAGATCGATTTCAACGGTTTGAATTCGTCATTGGAAGACGATTCCGATAGACTTTTGGAGATGTGCTCACCAACCCCTCTGTGTGGGTACATCACACCCTAGCTTTGCTCATAAAGTTTTAATTATATTCTTGAATATATATTTTTAATATAAGGAGGGATCCGGTTACAACACTTTTGAGTTACCACAATTATTTTTTTTATTTTCAAAGTCCAAATTGTCGATCCAAATCGTTCAACATGATCTCCACAATAAAATGTGCTTGCAGATCAAATTTTACATTTTTAATTTTTTTTTTACTATTTATTAAGTATTTTACAAAAACTAATCAAATTCAGACCATTGAATTTTGTACCCATATTATAAATAGTAAAAAAGTTCAAAAAATATATAAAATTTGATCTACAAGCACATTTTATTGTGGAGATTATGTTGAACGGTTTGGATCGACGAATTGGACTTTGAAAATGAAAAAAATAGTTGTGGTAATTTTGTGGTAACTCAAAAGTGTTGTAATCGGATCCCTTCTCTTTTAATATAATTATTATTTATTTAGTGAACAAAATTCAGATTTAAAACTAGCTATAGTTGGTTAGTTAAATTTTTCCAGCAAATGAGAGGCAAGTTCCGGAGGAATTTACCATTACGCACTTTGAATGGGTAAAATACTAACTTATATTGCTTTTTTTTTGGTGCAGTAGGCGACTTTTTATGTTATTGCTATAAAATTTCTGCATTAGTAACTTGGCAATTTCATGGCATTGGATTCGAGCCAC
This sequence comes from Carex parvula, assembly GCA_025461045.1. NCBI lineage: Eukaryota > Viridiplantae > Streptophyta > Magnoliopsida > Poales > Cyperaceae > Carex > Carex parvula. The sequence continues at coordinate 138,855 of JAJGRW010000689.1, read as the reverse complement.
GCATGTATATAACACAGTGATCTTTTGTATACTAATATAAAATGACAGTCTTTTTTCAGTTTCAGATTATCTCATTTTCTCACGAAGAATGAAAGTATCCATTTGTTAGTCAGTCATTCAGTCTACGCATAACACTGCTATGTTTTAACATTTGGTTCTCATGCGGTATTTGGAAGGCCACCGCATATTGCATATATGGTATGCGGCCGAATATGCGGATTTTTTATTAAATATTGAATCTCACAGTACTTAAATATAATAAGGCATGTCGAGAGGTTATAAAAGACTTCTGAGTGAGACGCTTGAAGAGAACACCTATTTGGCGGGTCTGGAACTCATTTAATGGGTTATGGATTCGGGTCTGGAACTCTTTTAATGAGTTTTAAATATTTTTTAATTTTTTTAAAGCATAAATTCAATATTCGGTGCGAATAACTATTTTCTATTCGGCCGGACACTCAATAGGAATATACGGCCGTATATTCACCGAATATAACTGAATTTTAAAACACTGCTAAAACTATATCCTTTCCGGATTCTGAACTCAATTAAAGAGCGTTTTATTTTTATTATTTACTCTTGGTTTTTTAGCCTACTTTTACCATCGAGGTAACAAACCGTGTGACTTAATTCCGCCTGGATTTTCCCTTAAATTTTATTTAGTTGATTATAAATGTCTAAGAAATATCCATGCCATTTCTCATCAGTCATCACTACTAGAGAGGAATCCTGGATCAAAAACTTTGACCGAGTCTTGAAGGAAATAATTCATATGAAGAAAAGGAAATTTTATCTATTAATATATCATGTATATATATTTATAGTGCTTAACTTGACTCCAGCGGTTCTGACAAGTAAAGGATGCATATAATATGCATTGATGGATGTCACTGACAAGTAAATAATGCATATAATATGCATTGATGGATGTCATTTTCATTTCGTCGGTCTGATGATGCATCCTGATTGTCTAACAAGTTTGTAGTGGGAACTAGGGAGCAATTCAATTGTCTTTTTGATGTCGTTTCTTCCATTTTCTTTTAATTGCAGAAAAAGAAACACATGTCAGATATTTTGGAACATAGCTCGCTACGAGGCTAAAAAAACAAAACTGCATCTGGCCCGGCCCAATAATTTTAAATTTCTTTTTGGGTACAGTCTCCAGGTCCAATTTTGCCAGCCATAACACGGCCGTAGTGAATTTTGAACAAATTAAAGTATAGCTAAAATGCCTTAACATGCACAGACTAAATTTTAAACCAATCACAGAACAACCCTAATTAAAGCAATGTGAATTTTAAACCGGTGAAAGATGAACCTTAATGTATCTAAAATAAATTATAATATAGATGAAAGTAAAACCTTACATATTCAAATTAAATGTTTAATTAGGATTATGTGAACTCTAACATGCTTAATGTGGATTTAAACCGAGACCTCCATCAAAGCTCTGACGACCATTTTGTGGTGCTTTGATAAACTTTTAAGGATGTTACAAATAATTAAATATTAAAACACACAAGGTGAACTCTAACATGTTCAAAGTAAATTTTGAACCAGGTTAATGCAATGTAAATCCTATAACATGTTTAAAGTAAATTCTCAACCAAAGAAAAGTGAACCGTACCTGCGTACCAAGTCCAAAGTGATTTTGAAATACATAAAGGTGTTGACATGTCCAATCTATAATTTTAACCAATAAAAATCAAATCTTAACATAATAAAGTGAATTTTAAATTAATTAATGGTGAATCTATCTCACATGTTTATAGTGAATACCAATTTTAAACCAGCGAAAGATGAAACAATTTTTTTTTTAATAGATTAGTATAATTGTAGAAGGTGAATCCGAAGGTATTTAAAATAAATCTTATACTCATCAAAGATTAACCGTTAACTTGTCCAAAATCAAACTTAAAATAACTTAAATACTAAGTATGTGATCGAATTTAGAATAAATACAGTCTAAAGAGTTTCGTTGTTATGATTATCTGATCTATTCTTAATATTTGACTTTCATTTTCTAGGTTTAATATTTTTCTTTTTGGGAATTTATCAGGATTCCAATTTGTTGTATCAGATTCAAATTAGAAAGGGGAGGATATATATATCAAGTAAAAGAGTGGAATTAGAGCATTCTTAAGCTCACAAAGTTTTTAGTGAGTTTAACTCCAAAATTTATTAAATTGGTTTTAAATAATAAATCTAATTTGTTGAAATTGATTTACTATTTATATATTAAATTTTGTAAATTTTTGAATTAATTTTGTACAAAGTCAAACAGAAAAAAAAGACAAGTTAATTTTAATGCATTAATTTTTTATCATTTTTTAATGCTTAACTTTATATTAAATTATTCAAAATTTTGTAATTTTTTATAATATCAATGCATTTCCCGTTTCAACTTATGACTTTATATTAAGTTCGATATGTTTTAAAATTAAGCTCATTTGATGATCTTAAAACTATCCTAATTTTACTCCAAATAAAATATAACGTAACTGTTGGGTCCGGATCCCCTAAAGTAACCCAATTTTTGTGTTTTGGATCGAGACCGTCTGAATCGAATCTGTCGCTCGGATGGTCTTGAGATTCGAATCTATCGTCGGCATGTGTGCCCTCCACTTTGAAATGAATGATCTCGGATTCGAATCGGACGGTCCCGATCTAATCCCAAAACATTGGGTTACTTCACTGGATCTCGATTCCTGTTTGAGTGAGACGGACTTGCCTCTACACAGGCAATCAAAATTAATCACCGGCGGTGATGTTATGCTACGCGTCGCCTTCACCAAACCCCCAATCTCTCCTTCCCAATCGCTCTCCCAATGAGATGAGAATTGCTCTCTCTCAACTTCGACCTGCTGCTCTGCTCACCTCCTCAATTCGGCCCCTTCCTCTCATAAGAAAAACCCCAACGACTCCAAACCCCTACCTGGTAAGATCACCGCTTCATCGCCTCAGACTCACCACCATGGCGTCCGCATACAAACCGGAGGATGCCAGGGTCCCTCCTGCGGTAGAGTTACCGACCCCTCCAGTTACCAAGGTACCTTATCGTTCTCATACTAATTTGGTATTGCTCCTCATGATCTCCCTAATTATTTCTCTTCCAAATAATTTCCAGTTTAAGATCGCACTGTGCCAGCTGTCAGTGACGACTGACAAGGAGAGAAACATCCAACACGCCCGTAAAGCAATTGAGGAAGCAGCTGGAAAAGGAGCTCAGCTTGTTGTTTTACCGGTAAAGTCGAGTTGTATGTAACTAACACTCACCGGTAAGTGGAGTTCACAATTGCCTACCAATTACTACTATTCCCAATTGTAGGAGATATGGAATAGCCCGTATCTGTCCGACAGTTTCCCGGTGTATGCTGAGGATATAGAAGCAGGAGGTGATGCAGCTCCATCATTTTCTATGCTGTCAGAGGCAGCTCGACAGTTAAAAATAACAATTGTTGGTGGGTCCATTCCAGAGCGATGTGGGGACCACTTGTACAACACCTGTTGCGTGTTTGGCACTGATGGCCACCTCATGGGCAAACACCGAAAGGTTATCAAATTTCATACAATTTTAAGGCTTATTTCCTCATCAAATTACCAAATAACTTCCTGTGACGTGATGTATTTGTGTGCATAGATACATCTATTTGATATAGATATACCTGGGAAGATATTCTTCATGGAATCAAAGACTCTTACTGCCGGTCAAGTTCCAACTGTTGTTGATACAGGTTTTCTTTTTTATATTGGTAGTTTTGCTAGTAACACCAGTGTTGTCTATGTATTTGCAAATAGGATCCGTCATTTCTCATGTTTGAGCACCTGCCAGCCAAGATGTGGTAAAATATTTTTGCCAATGACATAGTTTAGTTTGGTGGTAAGGTCCATTCTGTCAACTTCTGACAAATTTGATACTTTTAATGAGCCTCTATTGTACCCTCAGAGAGTAATCACACAAATTAAATGAACATAAATTAGAAATGTCACTGAAGGCCCCTTTGATTTGTGGGGGAGAATAAAGATTCCCGGAATACCCAAGAATTGTCTTTCTCAGCATCAAACCTACATTTGATTGTAGTGTCTTGTTAAGTTGTTTGATGTGGAAGATTCTAAAATCTACGGAAGTGTTATATGGTGTTTGATGTGCCAGACACTTAATATTGTTAGGAAGGAAAAAACATACAGTTAGAATGAAATTTCAATGTGAAAATAGCCCAAAATAAGTGATATAAATCAATATACATACGGTAGAATTAAAAAAAAAATAAAAATCACTATGGAAGATTAAAAAAAAAAATTGAAAATATTTGGAAGATTAAACCCATTGCCCCTGAATGTTGCAACAAAGACATTATTTTCAAAGAAACCTGCAAATATTTGGTCATAAAAATATAATGTGCATGTTCTTATTTTAGAAATAAGAAAGAAAACACAGTACAAAGGGCTCTGGTATCAGAATTGTACAATCTGGATGTAGATTGAGCAACCTTTTAGTCATAAGAGATGCCTTTATTGGTATCAATGAAGAGTTGTTTGGGAAGATGGTAATAGGTGCAACTTCTGCTTGAAATTTGGAAACCCCACCCCCCCACCACCCCAATTTAACACCAGATGGCCTGATAATACTTTTAGACATTTGGTTTTATCAGTGATAGCTTGAAGAAATACACAACACTGGGTGCTGTTTACAATTCAGGAAAATGAGGGGTGTTGTTTGCAAAATATTCTTGAGTAAAGATGTAGTCCCCCCCATTATAACTAACTTTTTCAATCATTGAACCACCTTGAAAAACGTGTAAACGTGTACAAGTTGAGTCCAGTTTTTTTCTTAAAATACTTGATATCATAAGTATGAATACTTGATGAATTATATATGAATACTTCATATCTTAGGTATTCATACTTTCCATTTTGTATGAATACTTTTCATATTTGAACATTTGATACCTTGAAAAACGTGTAAAAGTATGTCATCATGGATCTTATTTGAAAGAGAAAAAAAAAATAGAAAACTTTCGTGTTTTTAGATTTGCAAAATTCCTCATAGATCGTCCCAAAAATTGGTTTGAATGAATGGAGAAAAAAAAAACTACCTTGAAAAACGTGTAAAAGATGGGTAGTATTGTGTCCAGTTTTTAGAGTAAATACTTGATATCTTAGGTATGAATACTTGATGAATTATATATGAATACTTGATATCTTAGGTATTCATACTTTCCATTTTGTATGTGAATTAATTTAATCAATGAATGGGGGACTGGTGGTGTGATCCACGTGACTTTTTGGTTGTGGTTCCCAATGCAGTCTGACAGTTACTGTTCCCGAAAAGTAATGGTCCCCAGTCCGTATGTGAATTAATACTTAATATTTTAGGTATGAATATTTGATGAATTATATATGAATACTTCATATATTAGGTATTCATACTTTCCATTTTGGGACTGAATTAATGTATGTTGAATGGGGGACTGACAGTTGTACTTTGACAGTTAGGGGGACTGTTAGGGGACTGAATGGGGGGGACTGTTAGTTGATCCCAATATTCTTTCTGTCTTACATATACAGCTTTATGTATCTTAAATTTCATGGCATCTTAATCATTTATTCATGCAGAGGTAGGGAGAATTGGAATCGGCATTTGCTATGACATACGTTTTCAAGAGCTTGCAATGTTGTACGCTGCACGTGGTATAGTCTTTCTCCGTTCCTTCCTTATTTTTTCAAATATATAAGAAGAGTAATTATAGAATACATTCATTTTGCATCCATTTATTATATCTTTGGCACTGCTGATAATAATTCTCCAAATAAAAGAAATAAAATTGTAGATGTGTGTTCCCTTATTTACATGGGGGTGTGTATCAAATTTGGCCATTTGTCAAATGATGGATGACACATCTATGATTATAGTTTTTTATTTGGACGGATTTTGACAATGGTTGTCAAAAATATTAAACGGATATATTATAAAGATGTCATGCTACAATTACTCATATTAGAGCCTATAGTAATTTCTGCAACAAAACTTTATACTTCAATGTGATCCCATAGTTTATGGTGGATTTAGCTATGGGAATTTATATAAAAGCATGGAAAAGGCAGCCACTCCAGTGATGATAAAATTAAAATAGGTCCAATCATGTTCTATGAGTATTGTCTTTTATTCTAAGAAAAAGAGAAAATGATATAAAAGTTGTTGATGTGTTTATTTTTGGGCATGAAGGTGCACATTTGATATGCTATCCTGGAGCCTTTAACATGACAACAGGTCCTTTACACTGGGAGTTGTTGCAAAGAGCCAGGTAACTTCTTTTTGCTGCACTTGTTCTTTGAATTCAATGAGGATTTGTTTTGCTCATGCGTTGGGTTAAATTTTAAGTATCGTTCATTCAAAAAAAATCTCTCTGCTTGGTTTTAAGTTTCTCCATTAGAATAGATGAACTTCAACAAATGGTAATTAACCTATTCATTAACTCTTTTACCTTTGTTTCTTGAATATGCTTTCTTCCTCTTTTCCTAGAATAGGGGTACGGAATGGTACCTCAGCTTAATTAAACAAGCTAATACTGTTTACAATATCCGAAATCCCACACACTTCCACTTAAGCTCAGCACAACTAACTTTCTTGAATTTGTTTACTAATGGTTAGTTTCTTTCATCTTTACAGGGCAGCTGATAATCAGGTCTGCTCCTTTCTCCCTTCTATTGCAACTTGTTAATTACCTTTTTCTATCTAGTAGTGACCATCTGAAGTATTCCAACCCTTCATTTCATTACAAAAGCTGAAGAGAACTATACCGAATAAAAGGGCAACCAAATGAAATAGATTTCCTGCTCCCCAATGACCTAATCAATGTATATCTTTTATTAATCATGTTGTACTACATCTTTTAAAGGTGCATTCCTGACTGAAATGATATAATTATGTTTATTGTCCAAATTTTTGGCACTGTTCATTAACAGCCCAATAAACCTTAGAAACTGCAGATGAACAGTGCCAAAAATTTTCTTGTTGTAAATTGTATTTAAACTGATAGGCCATTCTCTTTGTTGTCATGAAATTTTCAACTTGATGTGCCATTTAATTAGATAATAGCACTAGCATCTAAGACCTATTTTTTTTTACAATGCAGTTATATGTAGCAACTTGTTCCCCTGCTCGTGATGCTAGTGCAGGCTATATTGCTTGGGGCCATTCTACTCTTGTTGGACCTGTCAGATTTTAATCAATACTATATATGCAATAGTTTCTATAATTTAATTTGTTTTCCTTTTGACATTATTATTTCAATTTGTTGGTTGGTTAGTTTGGAGAGGTGCTTGCAACTACAGAGCACGAGGAGACGACTATTGTGGCAGAAATAGACTATTCGTTGCTTGAGCTCAGGAGGTAAATTCTATTTGTCTTATATTTTATCACTTTTGTTTATTTTACCTTTTTTTGGGCCTTTCATATGCATATGCTACCATCCATTATAAATTTATATGATACCTAATTTTTTTTTACTTATTGTTTTCCTATTTTTCTTCTTTAATCATGTCTTAGTCTTTACTTTTCTTTTATGTGGAGATACTAGTTCTAGTTATAGCATACACAATAGTTTGTGTGTAAAATAATGACTTGGCTAAATAATTTTGCAAATTTTGGTTACCAGGACACACCTTCCTCTGGGAAAGCAAAGGAGGGGCGACCTGTACCAGTTGGTAGATCTTCAACGTCTGAGCGCTCAGAAATGATTACATTTAGCTCCTCCATAATTATTGTTATTTCGCAAACAAATATTGCTTTGTTGTATAATAAAAAGAAGTAAGGCAAATCCTGGAAATTGATTGAGTGGAGGGCTATTGGTTGATTTGCTAACAAAGAGCTGGTTCTATCATTTCATTTGAGGATTTAAGATTTCAAACGCTATTCATCATCTCATTCTTGATTTCTGGTCCCTATTATCTCAGACAAAAGCTAATGAAAAATAGAATGCCGTATGGTTTTGGGATCTTATTGGGCGCTTGGGCCACTAAATTCGAATGTAGCTTTACTCCATTAATTGTTTGTTGGGCCTCAATATCTGTCCTTAAAATGGAATTACTATGGTGCGGTACTACGATACCTGTCCTTAAAATGGAATCTTAAAACCAGCGTCACCTCGGTTAGTCTTTCTTAGGGGCTGTTTGGTAGTTGGAACGAGGTAGTCCGCAGTTGTATCTTACACCTTGTTTGGATGGAGAGCAGAGGAAGGAAGGGGAGGAGAAGAATAAAAGGGAACGGAATGAAATAGAAAGGAAGATTAACACATTTAACTTCTTTGTTTGAATGATTAATGAGGAAAAATAAATTTAACTTTCTTTCCGTCTTATTTTTTGTTTGGTTGATTAAAATTTAGAAGGTTAGAAATTCGGTGGCTGTAGGTTTGTGAAAAAAAACTTGTATGAGAATTATATAGGTAAAATATAGAATTGGGCATTTTTTTTATTCTAAAAATATTTACAACAAAATTTCTTTCCATCCGTTACACTTGGAGGGAAACCGATTCTATTGATTATAATGATACAAGATTAAACTTTTCACCTTCTATACCCTTCACCTCCGACATAATTTTGTCAGCCAAACACGATTCGATGGAAAGTTTTCTTTTCTTTCCATTCCCTCCCTTCCTCTGCTCTCCATCCAAACAAGGTGTTAGGGGCTGTTTGGAATGAGGTAGTCCGCAGTTGTAACGGACAAGTATCCTCCCAGGTACTCCCAGGTACTGTAAAAGATTCCCCTCACTTTACGGCTTGAGATTTAGTCCCAACCATTTTGAGATCCGGGCTAGCACATGGCAATATTATTGGGCTTTGAGATTTGTGCCAAGTTAAAAAGAACGTTCCAGATCCACTAATTGTAAAAGATTCCCTATTAAGGTACCAGGGAGGATCTGAATTCCAGTTGTAACTTGTAAATGAGGTATTTTCAGATGTTTGGAAGTTGGAACATTGTAATTTGATGACTTAACGCTGTTATTTTCCTATGAAGGAGTTTCACCTACTGTCCTGATTAGTTCGAGTTTTCGGTTATAGAACACTTATCATTTCCGCATTAGTTTGTTACAGCACATATCTTCCATATTCCACTCCAAGTTGGCTCACCAAGAGACGGCGAACTAGTGGTGGTCAGCAGAGCCTCTATAGTGGCTATGTGAGGCTTTTGTCCATAGGGACCCATATAATCATATGGCATGAAATAATACTTTTGCTGTGAAGTGCCCTGAAAATGTTCCGAGTTGCTTTGTCAAGGCAAGGCAGGGAATTTTTTAACATGATTAAATTAGAACAATACATTGATTTGAGAAGAGAATTTACCTCTCTAATAGGCTCTACTAGTCTACTATAAATGATGATTATTGCCATGGCTACCGGGCAATAATGCTCAGACATGAAACCCCTAAATTTTACTTTCAAATATTACAAGCAAAGTGTCCGGATTTTATGGATGGTTATGACTTATGAGGGATTGGTAGCTGGCAACGAGAGAAATTATCTCTTTTAACTGTGAGCATTTAATATACTGATTTTCAGTGGGAAATCTTATGGCTGTTCTTTGGTATCTTCAGATCTCTTTTAAGAAGCGCAAAAGAAAAATTATAACTCAAATTTCCAAGAAACAAAAAGAAAACATAGCAATTTTTGAGAAATTTCCAGTGTGCTATTCTCGATTATTTGGCATTTTTATCAATATTTAGATATTCATAAGGAATTTCTGACCGCATTTAAAATCTACAACTTTCCACAAGGAATATATTGCGATAGGCATTCGAACAAAGGGTATGATTCTCATCATGATTGGCAGTTATTGAGAATCAAGGTACTATCAGTTCAATTATCTAAAATAGAACTGAACTTCTTTTTAATAAATGTAAATATCTAAAATAATTTATTTTTAACGAATACATTTGTACCGTTCGATGGAATTATGGTTCTTAACAATCAATTATTTGTACCATTGTTCTTGTTGCCTAGATGATGAGATTATTATGTATATATGTGCAGTATATCTCTCATAATACTAGGTGACTAACTTTTTCATTTTTTTCTAATTATTTAGATCTTTATATAGATTAATGATAATGACATTCCTTTTTTTTTTTTGAAAATCTTGACAGTGGCTGTCAAGATTAATGATAATGACATATTAGACATAAATTTTTTAAATTGATCTCATAATGATTATTAATAGATTAAGGATATTTATTCGTACACTAAATATATACTATATATCTTGTGCAGCATTGATTTCCTTCAGGACTCTAGATTTGAAAGGAAGCCTGTTTAAGAATAACATATCCACTGTGTTATAAGATTCTGCTTTTAGGGGTGTCAACGGGTACAATACGGGTCGGGTGGAGGCATTTTCATACCCATATCCGTTATAATAACAAAAAAATCTTTATCCTTACCCATCTTTTCGAATACGGCATGGGTCAGGTAAACGGATAAAATAGTGTCATTGACATCTCGATTTGTGCTTTCGATAAAATATTTTTCAAAACAAAAAAGAAAAAAGAAAAAAATAATAATGAATACAACTAATTTGTATTATGAAAATTTAGTAAAATACAAAGCTTATTGTATCATGTATTATCTTCATACAAATATATATATATAATTTTGTTTTTAAAAATTATCTTATAGGATAACGGGTAAGATAACAAGAAAAGATCATTGCCCTTATCCGTATCCGATAAGCTAACGAAAAAAAGTCTTACCCTTATCCGTTTTTTAGGATATGATACTGGTAAGATAAACAAAAAAAAAGAGTGTCATTGACACTCCTATTTGCTTTGCTCCAGGCTCCAGCACTTAGAGTATTTTTTTTTTGCGTGTTAATTTAAAATATCCCAACAAAAAAATAAATTATCTTGAAATTTTAAAGCCAATGTGCTGTTCTCTGGTTGACATTTTGTATTTTTCTTTTTCCATCTTTAAAGGTATTTCAACTTCACAGACATTCTTTCTAAATATAAATAGAGCAAACAGCCTAAAAAGAAGATGGATAGAATTGAAGAGCCATAAATGTACATGGCAGATCATGTGCAGTTCAACAGAAAACAGCAAAAGCAACTTGTGAGTAGCAATGAATGAACAAATTAATGATCATCCATCTATTTAATTTTGCATGGCACCTGATTAAACATGAGATCTCTCACCTTAGCCATAAAATATTCATGTAAAGCAACTGTTCTTCTGCAGTTCTGCTTTGGCTCCCACATAGGCCAGAGCAACAGGTTTCAGATATTGGGATCGATTTCATAGCTGGAACTCAAATTTGGTAGGGTTCATGCACGTGAATCCATTTATTGTATTTGTTCCAGATACCATTTCGAGTATGTTTGTTAGACTTCTCAATAAACATGAGTATTTCTTAGATTTCTCATTTATTTATTTGCTTTCGACGAGAAATTATGCAAATTTAAGTGTGCACATTTGATGCCCTTAATTAAAGTATGATTGTTCAGTTCAAGCAGGATAAATAAATTTGCACCCAAGTATGCTTAAATTTATTTTCTTCTTCCAGCAATTAAGCTTTGCAATATAAAAATTTGGATGGTAGCACATAATCACGATCCCAATCATTTCCAGCGTGATTTTGTTAAGGACACATACCTTCATGTAATGGAGGTTCTATTGATATGCATATATATATATAGAGCAAGACTAGCGTGTGCTAGGCTCACCAAGAGGGATTGGTGAGCGCACCTCCAAAAAGCGCATTTTCAAAGTTCAAATAGTCGATTCGAACCTTCCACGTGTTCTTCATATTAAAATGTGCTTGGAGACCAAATTTTACATTTTTTGGAAATTTTTTACTATTTTTTCAGAATTTTTGAAAAAACTAAACAAACTAAACAATAATTTGAAATTTGAAAAACAAATGATTTTCAAAAATTCTGAAAAAATAGTAAAAAATTTCCAAAAAATGTAAAATTTGGTCTCCAAGCACATTTTAATATGAAGAACACGTTGGAAGGTTCGAATCGACTATTTGAACTTTGAAAATGCGCTTTTGGGAGGTGCGCTCACCAATCCCTCTTGGTGAGCCTAGCACACCATAGTCTTGCTCATATATATATATATATATATAGAGAGAGAGAGAGAGAGAGAGAGAGAGTGGCTAAGATACAAACATTTGTTTCTAGTCTCCGGAACAAACGTTTCGGTTTTTCTATTTTCAAAGTCCAAACAATCGATCCAAACTGTTAGATATTAAATTTATATTAAAATGTGCTTGGAGACCAAATTTTATATTTTTTAGAATTTTTTTACTATTTATTAAGCTGGTTTGAAAATCGTTGTTTTTCAATGGTCAGAAGTTTAATAAAATCAACGATTTTCAAACCATCTTAATAAATAGTAAAAAAATTCCAAAAAATGTAAAATTTGGTTTCCAAGTACATTTTAATATAGATTGAATATCTAACGGTTTGGATCAACTGTTTAGACTTTGAAAATTGGAAAACTGAAATGTTTGTTCCGGAGGCAAGGAACAAACGTTTGTATCTTAGCCTCTCTCTCTCTCTCTCTCTCTCTCTCTATATATATATATGAGTAAGGCTACGATGCTTTGCAAATTAAAGAGGGTGTTTTACTTTGGGCCACTTTTTCAATTTGCAAAACTCAAACAACCGATCCGAACCGTTCAACATGTTATAAATATTGAAATGTGCTTGGAGACCAAATTTTACATTTTTTGGAATTTTTTTACTATTTATTAAGCCACTTTGAAAATCGCTGATCCGACAGTAAATAGTAAAAAACAGTAAAATTTTCTGGACCACCGGATCAGCGATTGAAAAAGTGGTTTAATAAATAGTAAAAAAATTCCAAAAAATGTGAAATTTGGTCTCCAAGCACATTTCAACATTTAGAACATGTTGAACGGTTCGGATCGGTTGTTTGGACTTTGCAAATTGAAAAAGTGGCCCGAAGTAAAACACCCTCTTTAATTTGCAAAGCACCGTAGCCTTACTATATATATATATATAGAGTAGAACTAGGGTGCTCTCGAGTTCACCAAGCCCTTGGTGAACTCAAGTCCAAAACTCATCGGATCGGCTTCAAACGACGAATCCGACCGTTCAAACCCGTCTACCTTATGAGTGATGCGTCTACATGCAAAAATTTTAAATTTTGAAATTAATTTTACATAGAGTCAAGTGGTCAAAATTAGTAGGTTAATAAAATAATTTTAATGCATTCATTTTTTTATGTTTTTTGACCACTTGACTCTATGCAAAATTAATTTCAAAATTTAAAATTTTTGCATGTAGACGCATCACTCGTAAGGTAGATGGGTTTGAACGGTCGGATTCGTCGTTTGAAGCCGATCCGATGAGTTTTGGACTTGAGTTCACCAAGGGCTTGGTGAACTTGAGAGCAACCTAGTTCTACTCTATATATATATATTAGGAGGAGGGATCCACTTACATTATTTTTTGGTGACACCAGATTACACTCTATATTTTCAAAGTTTTCAAAGTCCAAACAGTCGATCCAAACCGTTCAACAAGATAGATATATTAAAATGTGCTTGCAGATCAAATTTTATATTTTTTTGAATGTGTTTACTATTTATTAAGTATTTTACAAAATCGTTGTTTTCAGACCATTGAATTTTTGTACTCATCTTAATAAATAGTAAAAAGATTCAAAAATTTTAAAATTTGATCTGCAAACACATTTTAATATATCCATTATGTTGAACAGTTTGAATCAACTGTTTGAACTTTAAAAATGTAAGAAGTAATCCGGTGTTACTAAAAAAGAATCTAAGTGAATCCCTCCTTATATATCAGTGGAAGTTTGAACTACGTCTACCAAGTAAGGGTGTCAATGGGTACGGTACGGGTTGGGTGGAGGCATTTTCATATCCATACCCATTAAAATTGACTTTACCCATATCCTACCCATACTCATTAAAAATTGACCTTACCCTACCCTACCCTTACCTGTTAATATTATCGGGTAACGAAACGGTAGCGGATAAATAACGGATGTTACTAATATAATAATTAGTTTATTATATTTTACAAATTAAACATAAAAAACTCATTCATTTCACACATATGTAATTACATTTCTAATAAAAAATAAAAATGAATGTGCAATCAATTCCAACTAAATTGTATTTTATAAAGGAAGAAAATTCAACAACACGAATGCATATTTAGGTGGGTTGGAAATTGAATTGAACATATATTTAGATTTTATAATTATCCTATAGGGTAACGGGTATGAAATAGTTATTACCCACACCCTTACCCATTTGGTTAACGAAAAAAAATTCTTATCCATACCCATACCCAATAAGCTAACAAAAAAAAAATCTTAACCCATACCCGCCTTATCGAATACAATACGGGTCGGATAAACGGCTAAAAATGTACCATTGACACCCCTACTACCAATATGTCCTCGATAAAGCACTTTGCCACTTATGTATCACAATTCAGATCTAGGGGTGTAGACCGAATGGGTGTAGATCCATGAACAGATCCAAGGACACAGGGCAATCAATTTGGCGAACTGCAATTTTTTAATATTATATATAGGTAATTTCTAACCTCTCACATTCCAAATACTTCTAACTATTTTTTTATCAACTTTAAAAAATAAATGAATAATTGTCCATTAGCACAATACCTAAGTACGTATTGATGTAATAGCTAAGTGTGCATTGACAAATAAGCAAGCATATATTTTTAAGATATTTGAAAAATGAGTTTGAAACAGCAAGACAATTATTAACATCATTTAAAATTTGTTTTGACTAGATCAATATCATGCGACAGTTGTTAACGCTTATGTCTTAACTAAAATAGACAAGCGTAAATCGATATAATATACTGGTATGTATGGATACAATAGGCAAGTATACATTTTAAAGTGCGTAAAAATGTTCATGTTGGATGTTTAGGGATGAGTTCATGGGGATTGGGGAATGATTATTAGGTCTGTGAAATTATCTCTTTTCATTATTTTAGCTGTCTTACTGATTTTTTCGGGTGAAAGTAAAACAGAGCACGCGCAATTCTATTTTTTTCGGCTCAATTATTCTCTGAGCGAGTCGTAAACTCTGTATTTTATTTCTTCTTTTCACGTTTTAAACTTTCTTCCCCTCACTGAAACCAATTCTGATCCAGTGAAGTAACTCAATCTTTGGATTTTGGATCAAGACCGTCCAATTCAAATCCGCAAAAATTCATCCGCAAAGTGAGCGCACACATCCCGACAACGAATTCAAATCCCGAGATGATCTTGAGCGACAAATTTGAATTGGACGGTCTCAATCCAAAACCCAAAGATTGGTTACTTTAGGGGATCCGGACCCCATTGAAACAGGGTCCTGAACCTCTCACCTTTCCTTTGAAAAGAGAAAGAAGAAAATTGACATTTATTTTGAAGTCAATTAATTAAACCAAATCTAACTAGAATAGGCAAAACATTATGCAACTATGTCTAGAATAGGCAAAACATCTATTTTAGCTTTGTCTTACTGATTTCTTCTGCACCAAGCTTGTACCTAGCGTAATTAATGATGTCCTTTTAATGTGCAAATTATGCATTCAATCAAGCAACAGATATTCCTCAACTATATGAACGACTTAAAATAGTAAGATATTGATTTATCGGCACCTTAAGTTTTACGTTTCTATTATTCAAAACAAGCAAAACCTTATGCATATTTCTTTCTTACATTTCTTATTCTAGGTGTTGTACTTTGAAGATGATCCAAATCAAAGGATATAAAGTATAAAAATCTTTGTAAGTACATAAAGCATCAATTTTTTACCAATTTCTTAGGGAAAACATCCAAAGAACCACAATTGTCGTTTACTGAAACAGAGCAAGTGCAAAATGGCCTAACTTGTTATGCCTTCTCATTTTTAGATATGTATTCTTGTGCTCTTTTCGTACGGACTCCATGATTAGAGGCTCAATTAAAGGATCTACCTTTTACTTTGTTAACGAACTTAAAACTCAACGTAATCAACATGTCAGATGAAAATATTTATTGCTTATGTATGTAGTAATATGGCATAATGAAATGAAAAAAAAAAAAGGTCATTGTTGCATGAAAAATGGTAATTGCTATAACCACTTTTGCTCATGAGAAATGATAACTTTCATGCTGATAAACTAACTAATAGGTAGGGGTGTCAATTAATGGGCACGGATCGGATGGAGATATTTTCATACTCATATCTATATTCTATCCTTACCCGTTAAGAATTATGTAACAAAACGAATAGTAATTATCAAAAAATATCTTACTTAGACCCGATAAGTTAGCAAAAAGAAATCTTACTCATGTAATATGAATCGGATAAACAGATGAAAGGATATCATTGACACCCTTACTAATGGGGTTTTCAAATGCCAACTGGTAAAAATTGGGATTAGGAGAGATATTTTGCAATTTTCGGTGGAATCTCAAAGTCTTCTCTGTAACAGGGACTGTTTAATAGGTCAGAATAGTAAACAAAAACTTGATTTCGTCTTAATTGATTTGAACTAGTATGATAAGCACATATATTAAAAAATTGTACTAGCTAGCTCTTGTACTGTTATGGGTAACATTTACCAATATTTCAGTGTATCTGACGGTTCAGTTTATATAGTTTTCAATTACCAGAATAAACTGAAAATAATAAGTTGAGTTACTATGATTTTTGTAACCAATTCGAATAATAATAATAAATAATTGAAAAGGATAAATTTGGTTCAACAGAAGTCAAATTAATCAGAATAGTACAATCGATCACAAACAGTCTCATGAAGACCAGGAGCGCACCAAAAATCTCAAACACAGTTGTACTTATGTGGTTCTTGCATTAATAATTTGAATTAACCATATGCTATTTAGAGTTAAACACGTGTGAAGTTTCATGAATAAATGAGTTCCCCGATTCAGAATGGTTATCCGGTTTAACTGCCATATTCCAAGGGGAAACCTACAAGTTAGCTAGGTCAAGATTGTGTTTTGCAAGATTATTTTAACAGTAACAGAAAAAGTATAAAATGTTCTCCTTTTAAAAAGATGATTTCATAGAAAACATAGTTTATAATCTAACTTAATTGACCCAGATGATTAAGAAAACTTATTGGCAAGAAATAAATTTGTAAGTACGTAAAAGCATGTAATCACCGATATAAATATATCAACGAAAAATAATTGACACGGACTAAAATTAGAAAAAAAAAATGTGCGATGCTGATATAAGAAGTACCACTGGTAATATATAAATTTTTTAAATCAGTGACTTAAATGCATACTGATGATTTCATTAATAAAAAAGATATTTACAACACGTCAAATTATAATCCTCATTCATATATCTAATTTTTTATTCTCTTTAATTCCTCTAAACTACTCTATGCTCCGATGAGTCTGCACTCACAACGACACCGCTCCCTCTCCTCTCCCTCACCATCCTCTCCGCTCGAGGTAGAGATGAGAGAGAGCGGGGGGAGGAGGGAGGATATTGTTTTGTCGAGTAGAGATGGGAGGGGGCTCTAGTGTTTCGCTATCGCTTTATGAATAACCTATTCAAAAGAGCGAAAGTCGCTTCTAATTTTGGAGCGAGTTCAAAGAGACCATACCACTATATATATTGACCGGTGATATCAACTAGTACATTCAGCGGTTCTGAAGACAATACTCTCCGTATGAAAGATGCAAGTTCAAAATTTGAATAAAATATTTCTCTATAAATATTAAATAGATGACTCACTTGATCTCTAACTTTTACTCAAAAACAAATACATTCAGCATAAGCTATAAAAGTGGCTCTCAAGAGACATCAAGTTCATAAGCGAATAATAGAAACTTAGTTCACTTTCTCCGTTACTAAATAAAAGTACGTACGATTGAGAAACAATTTTTCAATATATCTATTATAGAAAAGTATAACTGAGAAAAAATAATTGTTGCCTAAAATAATATTTTCCGTATGAAAATTGCCCGTGAAAAACTGACTAAATAGTTTCGTTTGAATGTTCAAAATAAGAGGCTAGAATTATTTGACTTGATCCCCAGTCTTTTCATTAAAAAAAAGCTAAAATTATTTCGTTAAATAAAAAATCAAAATAAAATCAAATCCAGTAAATAGTTTCGTTTGAAGTTCCTATTGATTTCCAGTAAATAAAAATAATCTTTCTAAATTATTACTGGCTGTAACATATAAAAGATGAACATAAATTAATCCTTTGAACTTCATTGTTTAAAACAAGCTTATATAAATAATCTTTTTTATTTTTTATTAATTAATTGTTCAATGTTGTGTACATTTTTTTTCTGAAAAAGTTTCTTTATCTTTGTCGCAAAGTTCTTGACTAAGCTATTTTTTCAGTTTAAATCTTAGAAGTAATAAAGAAATAATTAAATAGGAGGGTTCAAATGCGTTTAAAATCTTGCACATTTTAAAATGTTCTTCTTTTTATTTGATACTTTGTTTGATTACTTTCTGCATAAAACAAAATTTTGTTTATTAATCTGGCGAATTTCTTAACATGAACTCTTTCTAGAAACTAATTCTGAGAGAATCAAAATAATGATAACGAGAAAGATTTAAGTATGTCTACTATATATTGATTTGAAAATTTCATTAACCTAATATCAAAACCTCAAATATTCAAATGAAACAGTTAAATGTGATTTGCATCACTTTTTTGTGTGCATATAAAATAGTACAATATTTAATTTATTTTAATATATATGCATTAAGAATTTATAAAATAATATTGAAATGAATAATTTTGAGATATTATGACTTTGTTAGGAGCACGTAGAGGAGTGACATAGATCACAAATAATGTTTTACTTTGTTATTTGAGTTTGTTATGATGAAGATTTCAAAAAATATTACGGGGGAAGTAATGAAATTTGAATCAACTCACGATTAAATTATACACATAATGACCTCCCATCTAGTAACATTGAAGATTTCAAATCAGCATTTTAAATTTGTAACAAATTTAAAATGTGCATTAACCAACGAAAAGAGGATTAAGTGGCACATATATCTAGAATAAAAATTCAAGACACTAGATAAATTTTGTTCATCGCCTCCTTGAAACTTCCAATTTCATATTCTGAAAAGTGAAAAAAAAAATTGTACGTGATGGAAAATTAATCTTTTATTTAGTGGTTAAAGGTAATGCAATTTGTTCAATTGCATATCTGAAATCCGAATGACAGATTTTGTATGAATATTTAAAAGTTAAGATAGGCCACTTCGTTATATTAAAACTAATTAGATGCTTATTCGCGACTTTTTACCTTAAAAATGAAGGCTCGTCCTCCAAATTTCCGCCAATAAAGATATTTCTAATGACGAGCTTTCTGCTACTTACAAATTATTGTAGATATTAATTTTTATTAATATATTTGATGTCCTATGTACTACAAAAATATCAAAAACATATTGTATAATGGGCATTGTTTTTATGTCTTGATATAAAACTAACATTTTTCTCCCATAAAAATATAAACTTTAAATCAACGCAGTCTTAATTTATTGTTATTTTGCCCAGATATATAAAATCTTGCTTTTCAAATTTCAGATTTAAATTGATGTGCCAAATTGACCAGCCACTCATTCCAAGGAGGTTTTTTTAATGTGAATCACGAACGTCCTTTTGAGATCGAACGGTCCAAATCGAAATAACAGACCCCTACAGTTACAGGGGAATAATAATGTGAACCAAGTCATTACAAAACAGGCAGCCAGTGTTTTATATAAGAGGAGGATTCAAATGCCTTCATTTTTTGTGCCTCCATCATGTTTTATATTAAAAACTTTAATATCACAAAGTTTAAAACTTAAACGTCAAAATAAAACCGTTAGATGTGATCTATATTATTTTCTCTATGTGCTCATAAAAAATTATCACATTTCAATTTTGCTTTTATGTGAATCAATAAGTTGAAAAATCAACGTTTAGAAATTATCCACATTAGTATACATTTTTACAAGCTCAAAATGACAACTAAAACAAAGTTGAAATGCCATATTTTTTACACGTGCATAAAAAAATGATGTAGTTCATATCCAACGGTTTCATTTTGAATTTTAGATTTTAAATTTTGAGTTATTGAAGTTTTAAAAAATAAATGCATGATGGAAGCAAAAAAAATAGAGGCATTTGATCCCTCCTCTTTATGAATTCAGATCCAGTGCAGTAACCCAATTTTTGAGTTTTGATCCAAACCGTCCAAGGTGCTCTAACACGAATCTTGAAGAACCTGAACCCCACAAATAATACTGGCCCCCTGCGCTACCACCGAATAGGCACCGTACACGTCAAAACTCAAAAATTGGGTTACTTTAGGAGATCCGGACTCCCTCTTTATATAAATGTCCAGTTATTTCCCGTCTAAGTATCTTCAAACACTCTGTTTTGATTCAGAGGAGGTGAAGAGTTAAAAGAAATGCAAATGCACAAGTTACTATATTTTTTGTCTCATATTTAGTTGGTCTTAGAAAATAACTTAACACATTACATGATGTAAAATGTTTTTGTTAACTTTATTTCCTATTAATTATCAAACCAACAATAATCGTTTGTGAGCTTCATCCCCTATCGCTTCCCTGTCCGTTCAAAGAAATGCAAGAAATGCAACTCCTGTAGTTATGTACAGGTACAGCGCGGTAAATAATGACTCGTATATGCATACCAAATTACCAATTACACAAGTTGCAGTAAAAGATGGGACCTACTATGAACAAGGCCTTTTGCAAACAATTTCTCAAATTCACTTTAATTCCGGATTTAACAAACTAAATTCTATCAAATTTGAAAGAGAAACGAACAAGTAAACACACAAGTAGCTCAACAAACACGAACTAACTGGTTAGATTGTTTTAACCATATTACAAAAAACAAAATAAAAAAGAAAATAAAATAACAATAGTTTCTTGAAATAGAAACAGAAACATTTTCACTTAGCCCCATCAAAGCCCTACCATCTCTAAATTATACCCAGATTAGTACTCCCACTCATCATTATTCAGCAACCATTCTTTTCACAATTTTTGCTCTGCCCCTAATTTTCCAAATATTTAAAAATATACATCTCCAAAGGTACTTAGTTACTTTCCAGGCCTAATATTCAACTACGTCAGAAGAAAAAAAAAAGTCTGGACTCGCAAGTAAAAAGTTCCTCATAAAACAATTAGTCTATTTAATATCCAGAAAAAGAAGGTTAAGATCGAACAAAGTCTAGATTACAGGACGACACAAACCGTGAGGAACCCCTTTATTAATCCCAAGACTTGTCGTACCGTACACCGGCAGCTCATCCCTAAACCTCCGCTCAATCCCGACCGTTAGATCCTCCAGCTCAAACAGATCTGAGCTCGAATCGCTGGTGTCTTCTTCCTCCTCTTCATCCCTCTCCAGCCCTCGCAAAATCTCCTCTACTCTCTTCTTCCCCTCCGCCTCTCTCCGGCGATGGCTGCTATCCTCCTCCCCTACCACAACGCTCACCGGACAGAACCTAACCGATCTCTTCACCGTTGAAGGAGTCTTGCTGAGGCACGATCGGCTGTAAGACGAGGCGCTGGAGCAAGTGGACCCCACCTCCGGCGCTTGGGCACCCCCTTTCGGGGCCGGCGCGGCCTTCTTAGGGAAAATCACATTTATTAAGCTCGTTAGCCGGGCTCCAGGAGAGGCAGGCAGCTGCTGCTTCGTTTTTCTGAACTCCTTTATTCTACTCTTTATCGAACTCGATTTTTTCTTGTTCTCAGTTGTGGTGCTAGCAGGGGATTGAGCCGGGAAATGATATTGAACTGGATCGGGCCGGGGAGCAGTTCGTATTGGTTTGAGCCGAACTGACTCGGCCTCAGACGAGGAGAAACCGCCGTAGCTTGAACAATCTGACGAGCTGGATGTCGAGTGGGCCCAACCGCCAGACCTGTGTCTACCCGTCGCCGCAGACTTAGTTCTAGCTGATGAACGTTGGTGATTTGTCGTACTGGTACTCTTCCAAGAATCCAACTTATAACTGTACCGGTCTGACTGTTTCGAGGCATGTTTCTCTGGTTCCGTGCCAGTACCGTCCGACTCATCAATGGACCGGTATATTGCATCCAGGAGAGTGGACGAGAAAGACGGCTGTTCATACCGAGGTGGTTTGCTTCTTCTCTCCATTTTACACCGATCACCTTTTTCTTTATCTATGTATTACTCGAGTAACTCTAAATTATGCAGAAAATGCTAAGAAGGAAATGGAAACTTTGAACAAAGGGGTGGAATGAAAGGAAGAAGAGAGAGAGCAAGTGTAAGAGGAGAGGAGAGGAGAGGAGAGGATAGGAGGGGAAGAAAGCAAGGGACCTCGCGTGCAGTGCTGGTCCTTTTGAGGGCCGAGAGAGGTGACGTGGCAGTCCCCTTCTCACTTAGGCTGCGGGACCTCAGTTCAACTTGACCGTCAGATTTTGCATCGAGATTTAAACTACGGTGATTCGTTAAACCTCTTGGTGGGCCCGTGTTCTGCCCGTGCGTGCGATCTCGGATCCTGGCTCATCCTATGTTTTCTGGCTGTAATAACCTCCGGTATGGTTACCGTAGTATCCTTCTGTCTCTCTAATTTAATGCGCTGGTATTAGTATTACTTCGTTTTTAAGTGCAGGGGCCGACCCAGAGTACTTGAGGGTGGGCAGCTGCTCTCTTTCGTGGAGATTTATCGGTTTCGAACGACTATGCTCCTCTTGGAATTTTTTTTGTCCCTCTCTAGACGTTTAATTTGTAATTTGAGTTAAATTTAGAGTTAAAATTGAAATAAATCTGTTGAATTTTGATTGGTAATTAGAATTATAAGTCAGAGTATCAGAAATTACAAGTTAAAGCATTGGAAAGTATAAGTTAAAGCATTATTTTTTATCGAGTATTCAATTAGTTAATAGATTTAAACCCGATTCGATATTTTTTTACTCCCCTGACGAAAATCCTAGATTCGCCCCTGTTTAAGTGTCTGGAAAAATAAAACACTCTCATTTAATAGGTACATATGCCATCCCATGATCCCATTTGAATTTGGTCCAGTGGAGTCTGTACGCCTGCTCTTCAAAAATTTATATCCTCCTTTTAAAAACCAACTTCACTGATCGTGCGGCAAACCCTCTCAGAATATTAAATTTGTCTCTTTAATATGCAAATTTTTACATGTACTAAATCAGTACAGTATTATTAATATCTCTATATCAAAATGTGGAAGTATTTTAGGGTCATAAATACATACTTTGTTGAGAAAGATCTGAGAAGATTTGAATTTCATGAACCAACGGGAAGACCAATTACGGTAATTAAATAGTCTCCACAATTAACGGAATAATTGAAAGGCGCCGTGAGAAAAAACGGCTGATTTTCCTTTAAAGTAATTTGGAAAACAATTTTAAATACGGGGGAAGTCGAGGCTCGTGACACTTTTGTACACATAGTACACAATTGTTTATTTAAAAGGTTGTCACTTGCTATTTCCGACAAACGCGCTTAGTTAATTGAAAATTTCATTAATTATTGAATAAACGAATTTATCGGGAGAATGTATGCACTTACATGAAAGGAAAGCACCGCTTGGAAGATGGGTGAGGAGTGAGGATTTTTAATTCTATTTTGGCGATTTAAATAATAAGTTCTTAAAAGAATTTATTTTGAGCAAGAAGGGAATGAGGAGATTAGGATGGATGAGTATGTTTTTTGCAACGTGGGGCCCAAGATGCAGTGCTTTTATGGAAATTGTAATTAATTAGTAGGGGACCATGCTAGAAAAAAGAGAGAAGAAGATGTAACTAGGCAGGCAAGGCGCACGGGGGATTCCAATCTTCTTTCGTTCCTTTTTTTCTCCTCATCCAACCCTTTAATTTGGATGGAGGGCAGCTCTTTCAAATTCTCCTCGGGCCTTCTATCTCCAATCCTGTGTGGTCTCGTGTGTTTTGTTTTGGTATTCAGGGTGACATGATATGGCAGCATAGTGAAATGAATTTTTCGGATTTGGTTCGGTGGGGTAAAAAATTCATGATTTGAAAATAATTCGGGTATAATTCAAGAATGATTTATTCAGATCGGAGATCTCAGTCTCATAAGGAAGTAAAAAAAAAAAAAAATAGTTCGAGAAAAATTCGCGAATAATTCAGTCAAAGTCCGTTCAACCGAATAATTCATCGTTCGATTCACCGTTACTAAAAACAAATTATTTATGATTTTGTGATTATGTCTGACAACACACGATACTTCACCTTCGATTCAGTTCTATTTTGGCATAATTGGCAGTGTTGTATCAGATGCAAAATATAATGCATATCATTTATGAAAACGACATGATTCTGTTTAAAATCATCATCCATTATATCTTGACAATATTTTATTATGAATACGTGACTCTAAAAGATCATCGGGCGGAGTAGACTTTCAAACTATAAGGGGTAAAAGATGAATGAAGTCAATCATATAAAATATTAGTGCTGCTAATAGACGTCAATTTTACAGATTTAGGGCATGTTCGGTGTTGCTGTGGGAATGGGTATGGGCGTGGGTTCAAAAAAAAGTTGAACTAAATTTTACTGTTGCTGTGGGAAAAAAAAATTCACCCTTGAGTGAATTTTTTTTTCCCACAGCAACAGTGTTGCTCCCGAACAGGCCCTTATAGTATTTTACTCAAAACTATATAAAAAATTGTATAGAAGTACAAATTTTTTTAAAATAAATTGCCCCCCATACCTTTAATGTATTTTCTTCGGTTTCGGAGAGGCTGGAACAGGGAATTAGTTTTGCAGAAAAGTAGCTTGAAACCGGAAATAAATTTTACAGTTTGGTTATTTTTGGAATTCCAGCGCAAAGGGGTGTAGTTTTTGAAAATATTTATTTTTTTGGATATTAATAAAACTTTCAGTACACAAATACACAGGGCGTAATTATTTTGCACTATCGATCTTTGAAAACTTATTTTTTATAAGAAATTATAACTATTAGTCTGCCTCGTAAAATAAAATTACATAGCGCTTATTCATCCAACTCTCCATATCTCAAGTTCCTGATTCCACTCTGTAAATATATTTAATAATCATAGAAATAAATATCAAGATGTATATCAGTCGAACCGAAACAAGAGATTAAACATAACCAAATATAAAAAATCTAAGTAATTCAAGTATATATCAAGTAAATTTATGTTTGTTTGATTGAATCAAAATAAGAGATTTTAAATTGAACTAAATATAAAAAGACGAAATAATTAAAAAATTCAACTAAACCGAACTATTTAATACGAAAACCCGAACCATTTAAATGAATAATTATCAATTCTATTGAAAACCAAATAAACATAATACCATGAACACTTTAAGTGTGATAAATATCACCAATATATATAATTCACGAGTTGAACTATGGTGTTCTTAAGTTCACCAAACTCTTTTCGGAACTCAACTCTAAAGCCTATTGTGTTGGCTTCAAATGATAAATCTGAACCATTGAAACCTATCTACCTGATGAGTGATGCGTCTACATGCAAAAAATTTAAATTTTAAAATTAATTTTGTATAGAGGCAAGTAATAAAATTTTTCAAAAAATAAATGTATTAAAATTAATTTCTAAACCTTTTAATTTTGACAGTTTGACTGTATACTAAATTAATTTCGAAAGTTTAAAATTTTCGCATGTAGACACATCACTTATAAGGTAGATGAGTTTCAACAGTTCATATTCGTTGTTTGAAACAAATTCAAGAGACTTTAGAATTGAGCTCACAAATGAAGCTTGATGAACTTTAGAACACCCTAATTCTACTCTATAATTCACATGACATAGTTAGTATTTTGTGAGCTATGTGACTCACACTATTGTTGGGAAGAATATGATTTTCAACAAGTAAAATCATTATCATTTTTATTTTTAGTATCACATAACTTCAATTTATTAATAAACTTGTATACTACATTCTTTAATTGCAAACTTCACATTCCTTAATAGCTTTTTTTTGTGAAACGAAATATGTATTTTTACAAGAAACTTGTTACGAATAATTAAGGACACTATTAATTAGCTCTAGGTGATTATAGGGTTTATTTACTTCTATTCTTGCAAAGATAATAAATAAGCATGACAAGTAATTGTTTAATAAAATGAAGAGTTGAAGGAAATAACAATTGATTTACAGAGCTTAAGTTTTTTTTTCTACTACCCTGTAAATTTAATTAGTAATTTCATTGATAAATTAAACTAGCATTGATTTGGACAAATGTTCACCAACCATCACTTGCTAAGTAAACTTTGCTTCTTAAAGTTACATAAAAAATAAAAAAATCACACATGAAACATACAGAACAGCAGGAAGTGTTATTTTGTACCATGTAAAATTTCATTGGTAAAAATAGTCAGCAAGCACTTTCTCCAAATCTTCCTCACCAACTGCTAAATGAAGAAGTCACATAAACAATAGAAGTCGCACACGAAAGGCCACAATGTGAAGTGTGCAGAAGATCAGAAAGTCATTTTAAGGAAGCCCAGCAGTCTTTTTCATCAAGGGATGGTATAGTGCACATCATGGATGCTTTTCCTCTATACCTGGTGGCTGGTGCTTCTACAAATTAGACCAGCAACTGATAATAAGCCCCCTGAAAGAATTATTGCAAGGACCATTTTGTAGGTGGGCATGGCATGACGTCGCTATTTGAGAAATGAAGGAGGCAAAAAAAAGTGAATCTCACTTAGTGTTCAATTATCTTTGGAGTTTTACAATTAATGGCTAAAGGTCTGTTCGGTAGCTCCTCATCTCATGGATTTTCTTACAAAAAAAATGACTACATTAGTATTTCAACCGTTCAGCATCATCTTTTTATTTCCTATTTTATTTCCTTAGAAAGGTTTAGTTCCCAGCAGCCTTCAACTTTTAATTATGAAGGAAAAACAAAATTGAGTCTTAGTTCCGTTTTTTCCCAACTTGTGTAGCTCTCTCTCGCTTAATTAATTTGAAGTTGTTCAAGCCCAAAAATTCTTGCTTCTAATAATGCTCCAACTATATAGGACAAACAGTACTTAAAACTTAAGTGTATAATGCTCCAATAATTTATTGCAATGGTTGAAATCATATTTAATTGTCAAATTTATTCATTTTATATACTAACTATAATTTTCAAAACTAAATTTACTTTGAAGTTACTTTGTTTTTCCATAAACAAGCACAGTTAAACAAACATAATTTAGTAATATAATAAAACAAACACAATTAAACAAGTTTTTCAATATGGTTTTTAAGTTGTACATGATGGAGATTAAAGAGCTCTTTATAATTTCGCGATCGTTCATTTATATTCACTCATTCTAAATTATTTGAGAATCTGATATATACAATCATATTGATCATAATCAGTGATAAGTATCACTAAACTTAATATAATTTAATTTTAGTATTATATTTTCTATAAAAGAAAGGAAAAAAACAACATTCTAACATATTTTCACGTATTTGCCGAACACCTATAATGTAAATTTTTTCATAAATTAAATGACTTTAATTTTGACAAGTTAATATTCCCATTCGCATACTAAAAATTTCAATTCTTCCTTGTTGCCCTAAGAGTTAACCATTTATCATTCATCTTTGCATCCTTTTCCATCATTATCAGTGGTTTGACCATAACATCCAAACCCTTCTAACGGTTAATATCTTACTCTAGCAAAAATTAACTTGTTCTTATTAATTCTAGGATATTGAATTTTCCTACACACATGGGCCCATTCATAATTACAAAACACAAGGAACTTTCACCATGAAATATATGAGGGTTCAAATACACCATAATTTTGTGCTTCAATATGCTCTACATTTTTTATCTATGTTTTCAAAGTCCGAACAATCGACCCGAAACCACTCAACATGATCTTCATAATAAAATATTCTTGGAGACCAAATTTTATATTTTTTAGAATTGTTTTACTATTTTTTACATAGGTACAATATCACTTTTTCGGATGGTCAAATCTCCTTAAAACAGTGATTTTGTACATATCTAACAAAATAGAATAAAATTCTAAAAAAATATAAATTTGTTCTCCAAGCATTTTTTATTATGAAGATCATGTTGAGCGGTTTGAATCAACTGTTCAGACTTTGAAAACGAAGATAAATAATGTGGAGCATATTGGAGCACTAAATCATGATGCATTTGAACTCACCTAAAAATATATAGCATATATATCTTTTTAAAAACCTTTTGGGTTATACTGGAGTACAACATAAAAAACTTTGGAATGCTAGGAAAAGCAGGAATAATACACATGATTATGTAAATTGTTCTTTTTGGTGTAGCCCCAACTCTGTGTTCGAGTCAAAATAAAACCGGTGAAATCATGAACACAGGTTCTAAAAGTCAGAAAACCGGGACAAAATGAGGTAAAACAGTAAAATTACTCAAATAAAGCGGTGCAAATCTATAAGATACAAACTCGCAAGGTCGCTTTTGTTGGGTTTGAGTTGATATGTGATGGGATTGAGCATGCCATGGTATGTTAGATCCCAATTCCTTCTCTAATAGTAGTTTGAACTAACCCGGATCCTCTACGATGATATAGACATGACATTACTACATGCAATGACATGCCACTTTGAATCAGGAATTGATCTCTGGATTTTGAAAATCAAATATTAATCTATGTATAATCGGATTGTTATCTATTTTTTAAGAAAATTTTATCACTCATGTATAGTCCACACTCTGAATTAGTTAATTAATTCAAAGTTATGTACAGCTTAGTAGTACTAATAAAAAGAATTGTCTAATCCTGATAGAAATTCTGAATACGCGTCTAATTGCATACATACTTAATTAGAAATTAAAACTCATTTACAAATGATAGCATTATGTGTCAATAATAATCGCACCTTGTGACTGTTAGTAAACGCCACATATAAACTATAGGGTTAGGTTAGTTTTTGTTGTTTCTATTTTTAATGATATTGGACTTGTCAGAATAGATTGTATACGTAAGCTTTTAATTGGAGCAAATGGTTGGGTCGGAGAGTCCGAGGATAGTGACCCGTTTTATTAGTACCTCATCCAATTTTATTATTTGAAGCCAGTACACTTGGCCAAGCTGGAATGTACGTATGTGTTATCTTTTTCCTAGTTAAAGCACATATTTTTGTAGTAGTTAGGAAAAAGTACAAACTTAATGCTTGGTAAGTGGCCACAATGCTGGAGAATCAGATCTTCCCCGGTACCGTAATAGGGAATCTTTTACAATTACTTGATCTGGACCGTTCTTTTTAACTTGGCACGAATCTCAAAGTCCAATAATACTGCCCCCTCCGTCAGTCCGAATCCCAAAGCGGTTGGGAGTTAATCTCAAACCATAAAGTGAAAGGAATCTTTTACAGTAATGGAGATGATACTTGTCCAATGCTGGAGGGGTTGCCCCAAAAGAACTAGACCAGCAAAACGAAAAAAAATATTCTAATATCGTATCGGATTGTCCAAAAAGAATTTTGTTTTGACATATTCTGCATATCAAGTTAAAAGTTTTGCAAAAAGTTAGGAAACAAATTATGAACTTGTTGTTGAGCTTATAGTTATATTGTGTATCAAATTTCATGCAAATCTAATGTCATGTGATATTTATAATCAAAATTCCAATTCGTTGCTGAATGGTAAATTTTGCATTAAATGTATCATTTTTTTTTAATGTTCGATTTCAAAAATAGAAATCAATTTTGGAAACAGTCAAAATTATCAAGCAATTCATTCTCACTCAATCCCAACCCATATGCTACAAGAATCAATTCATAACTATTTATTATAACGATCTAGACAATCTTAAAAGAAAATAAAAAATAACTTTAAAATCTGACATTACTGATATATGATCTATGGTGCACATATCATATCTACCAAAAAAAAAATATAAGATTTAAAGCATGTTTTGATAGTAGACAATTTATATGTCTAATAATATATATGTCAAAGTTATTTTTAATTTGGCTAGCTTATTTGAATTGATTCGATATAAATATATTTTAAAATGTTCAAAATAATTATTATCAACTGATTTTGTTTTGTTAAATAATATAATTTATATCCACAGTCATCTTGGGATAACCGGAGTAGTTGACCTGTTTGTCATGTGAATATTCCTGAAATTTTTATTAACAGGAAAAACATTAAAAAAAATCATAATAGTTGATGAATTCGACATATTTCAAAAATATAAGAAAACCGTTATGGTTTATAATGTCCCGCCGGATATTATAAACCATAACGTCCAGAATAGTGAAATTAATTAAACCATTAATTAACAAAACAACAAATAAAGAAACCAGACGTTACTGTCTATAACGTTCAAACTAAAACTTGAGAAATTATGTCATTGATAGTTAGAACTTGAGAAATTTTTTGAAATGGTTTGGACGTTATGGACATCAACGTCCTACGTTTTTTTTGTTGTTGTTTTGTTAATTAGGAGTTTAATTGAATCTGCTAATGAACGTTATAGTTTATAATGTCCATCTGAATATATAAATCATCACGGTTTTCTTATATCTCATAATCTAGAGAATTCTTTACTATTCTCGATTTGTGTTTTGTTTTTCTATTAATAAAAAAATTGGAAGATATCCTGCGTTCCTTTAAAAATTGGACAGTCTCCCTCGGAAGCATCATGAATTTTTAAAACCGAACAACTTGTCTTGATCTCAAAATCCGATTATGATTAGAGCCAAGGCGCCGACATTTTTTTAACATCCAATATTAACTAAAAAATAATATAAATGTCAACGATTTTCAAATTTTTTTTAAAATGCTCCAACCATTGAGATTTTCGGCAATTCACCTTTTTTTGGAACGGCAAGCTAGATTCTAGGCGGTCCTGAAAAAAGTGGACTGTTGAAATTCTCTGCAGTTTACTTCTAAAATAATTTTTTGGTGGAAACATTGTTTTTTGTCAAAACATTCTGCCGAATGCAATTTTCTGATTTTATTGTTAAATAAATAGAAGATTTTATGATTTTTTATTTTTGTATTGAAATATTAGAACTCTTTTTATATTTTTTTGAAATAGATGTAATACTATAGAATGAATTTACTAGAAAAATTGCGACAAATAATCTGGATCAACATTTTTCAGTCGGAATTTTTGTAGCTACAAGAGAAATTAAAATAATTCTTTGTGTGTTACTAGAAAAAAAAACAAAAATGTTTCGGATCTGAGTTATTAATTCCGGTTCAAAAATCACTTATGTGAAAATAAAAAAGTTATATATCGTGGTCATTTTAGTACATTTAAATTCTACTGTACATCTATTTTCTTAGAAGATATCTAAAATAACTTCTAAGAAAATAGATAAATATCTTAAAATTTGAATGTACTAGAAGGACCACGATTTTTTATTCACAGAGAAGTGGTTTTTGAATTGGAATCAATAACTCAGATACAAAATATTTTTTATTTGTTTTCAAGTAACACACACAGAATTATTTTAATTTTTCTTAAAGCCACAAAAAATCCCGACTGAAAAATGTTGATCTAAATTATTTGTCACAATATTTCTAGTAAATTCAAATTCTATAGTATTTCATTTATTTTTCGAAGAAATATAAAATATTTTTAATATTTCAATACTAAAAATGAAAAATTATAAAATCTTCTATTTATTTAAAAATAAAATCAGAAAATTGCATTCGGACGAATGTTTTGATGAAAAAAATGATATTAGAAGTAAAGCGTCGAGATTTTGGATGGTCAACTTTTTTTCTGGACTGCCTAGAATCATGACAGTCCAGAAAAATTTGGACCGTCGAAAACCTCAACGGTTTGGGCATTTTTAAATATTCCCAAAAATTGTGAACATTTCTATTATTTTATTTAATGTTGAATATTAATAAAGAAAATTCGGGCCAAGGCGTATGCATTTCTGAAAAAAGGATATATAGTAGTGCATTTCCATTCCTAAAGAAAATAAAAGAATATTTACTATGTTGTTATTTCTATACAATACAGGGTGGATATGCATTACAAGAAATATATGTGTTTTAAAACTGTGGATATAATTTTGAAATAACAAGAACAATTTTTTTTTTTTAGGAAAGATCCGCAGGTATATTGCATTAAACGAAATAGTTCGAACAATGAAACTTAGAAATTGAAAATAAACCTCTAAATTAAAAAGAAAGATAAGCTGACAATGTCTCAAGTGTAGAAGATTATAGGTTGGAAATCCGAATGAAGAAATCTCTTGTAGATATATATTAAATAATTGGATAACTTAGCCTTCAAAATTTTACTCAATTTTTTTTTAAACATCATGAATATTCAAAATACCGACAATAATAAAATAACCACACTAGTAAGAATGGAATAACTATCTACGTAGACTTACATACATCATTAGTCATTAATTTCTTTAATTTATCACATTCTTAAAGTAGATTCTTGTAGTCATAGTTTTATGCATACTACGAATGAACTAATGCTGAGTTCATTTTTTTTATATTCATCGATATACAATGCTTAATTTGATCTACATTTTCAGATATTGAGAAGGGTTAAGATACTATATGGTTTTGTGCCCCATTATGTCTCAATATTATTATCTCTATTATCAAAGTCTAAATAATTGATCCGAACTGTTCAACATGATCTTCATACTAAAATGTGCTTAATTTGATCTTCATACTAAAATGTACAATAAATTAACTTCAATGAATAGCCCTAAATCCTAATAAACAAACCACAGACTTCGAAATTTAAATTATATTCTTAATGAAAACAGATAAGTACTATATACATAGCACCGTCATCTCGTTATGCGTGCCTTTCTATCGACTACACCAATCTACGGTTAAACAACTGACAAAAGACGGAAATAAATCTGCTGCAATTCCAAAGAATTGCAGGACCCTGCTTTTCCGAATCCAACTGTTTATCTATTTTGAAATTCGTGCATAACAACCAACTTTTTTTAAGATTCGTGCATTTCAAAAAATTAATGGTTGGATTTTGAAAAGCAGGGGTCCTGCGATTCTTTGGAATCGCAGCGGATTTATTTCCGACAAATGACAGTTGGAAATTGGATGTGGTCGTAATTTACACGCCATGACGTCACAACCAAGAGGCTCCAGAGTCCAGACAGGCATTCACATCCAGTGCAGTACCGTAATAGGGAATCTTTTACTATTACTTGATCTGGACCGTTCATTTGAACTTGGCACGAATCTTAAAGCCAAATATTTTACTGTCCCTCAGTCAGCCCGAATCCCAAACCGGCTGAGAGTTAAATCTCAAACCGTAAATAGCTAATTGTAAT
Organism: Carex parvula; assembly: GCA_025461045.1. Taxonomy (NCBI): domain Eukaryota; kingdom Viridiplantae; phylum Streptophyta; class Magnoliopsida; order Poales; family Cyperaceae; genus Carex; species Carex parvula. Next base: position 105,520 of record JAJGRW010000689.1, on the reverse strand, counting down.
AGGGAATCTTTTACGGTACCGTCGAGGATATGGATCCGTCCAGACACAATTCTTTTGTAATTTAAATTTGATAATTCAAAGGAATTTTCCTGCAGCAAGGTTGTTTTCTCCGTTGATTTCTGCTCCTCTCGGAATTGAGATTGTTTTGTCCATGTCAGGCAAAACCTGATATTCGAAGTGGACTGTGTTTCTCTGGTCGGGGTTCCAACCTACAATTGCACTGCCACCTTCTCTTCTAAAGAAAAAGGTGTCATGTTCTCATTAGGTGCTTCGTGCTTGTTTTAACCAAATGATATTCCGTTGACATCACAATCAGAAACCTTACAATATTCAAGTCATTTTTAATAGAAAGATGCGTTGTTAAATCAAAAGTCTATAAATGTTGTCTTTGATTGTTGACTAATTAATGTTGTCGTAATAAATTGAAGTAATCTCAACTAACAAGTGCGTAAATGCCCAGAATTAGCTGTACATAAAATTTTACTTTTTGTTGATTACAAGAAATAACACATTGAAATATGAAAAACATTATTATATTTCAGCACCATCCTTGATGCATTCTGATCCAAATGCTACTTGCAACTTTGCACTAAAACATGACCATTATAAAATAACCGACAATCTATCGGTACAGAATTAGAAATATATATGGAACCATTTGTTTAGAGCTAAAATCGTAGAGGTCAAGTATGGTTGTCGCCATGCCTAGCTGTGATGTTGAGTAAAAGTTCAGGAGCTAGAGTTAGATTAATTAAGAGAACACACATGGGGGCAAAAAGGCAACATGGCATGAAGAGATGTGTCAGAAAATTGTCCCGAGATGATGCACTCATCATATGCCTACTTGCCTAGCTATACAGGCTTTTGGAAATAGGGGAACTTTTATGGGTAATAAAATGCAAGCTAGAATTTGCTTTTTCTCTGGCCATGGAAGCATGCTGTCCTTGTTATATTTGGAATGCTTAGAATAAAAGACTAGGTTCATTGGGGCTTGTACTATGTATGAACAATGGTGAAGTTCTATTCGTTAAGAATTCAACATGGTCTATAAAGAATTAAGACACTATCATGCTGTTATGGATTTAAAATAAGCTTAAGCTATATGCTGAGAGCTCAAACAATGGTTGCTAAAGATAGTTCATCATGCTTTCATTGGCTCAAAAAATAGTTTAGATACTATCACAAAAGGAAATAATCATGCATGCTTTCCTTTGTAAAAGGTCTCAAGTAATTTTTTGGTCCTTATAAATCGGTCTTTAGAATTGACATATTTTAGTTTAGATGTTAATTTCTTTTTGAAAAAAGGCAGCTCAAAGTTATCCATTTTATTGTTACTGAAATAAACTGAACTCATCACTCTTTTTTTTTTTCTGTTGATATATATTAATTATTAGCAGGTTTCGGTTTAGATAATAATTGTTAGAAGAACCTTCAATACTGGTCAATGCTTAAAGCACTCTTGATTATAACTTTAGGCATAGAAACAAGATGAATTTTTGCTTATAATTTCTTTAGTGAACCAAAAGATTTCGTTTTAAGAATTGGAGAAAAACAATATAAAGGTCCTTACCAAGTTGAATTACATATTTTAGACTCCCATATAATGCATTTTCTTTTCTGCCGTAGATAGTTAGCAAAGGAATCTAGCAAAGAATAATGGTGGATTGCATGGTTAGCACACTTGGTATCTAAATGAAAAATGCGTCAGATACTTGGATAGACTGGTCACCAGCCACTTTAATTTGCATGGCTATATTTGTTGCAAACATATCTCAAAAAAGTGATCTTAGCCTGAACATTATCAACGATTGATCCCTATCTATCATGGTCACCTTTGAAAATATAATAAAGTGGTGTGAAATGGAGTCAAAACAGGCCGTCTGAGTGGATTTTATATTTTCCAACTCCATTCTATATATATATTGTGAAGCATGCTTATACGCTTGGCTTTATCTATGTTTCCGGTTATTCTATATATGTTGATTTTCTCGTGTGTAACCAATGGTGTTGGAGAATCATAAAGGCCAAACAAATTACATTTTATCAAGAGATCAAACAATTATATCTTATTTAGGGGTCAAACACTTATACTCCGGGAAGGACAAATAGTTTCTCACCTTAACCTAAAAACCGTCCTATATCAAAGAGACCCAAAACATCAATCAGAAGTACATAACATAATACTTGATTCCATGCAATTTGTCATAAAATATCCAAATTAAGCCTTGGTAGAGCAACAGCCGTTTCCGTGAGCACGAGACAAGTCTTCAATGGCAAAAACCCTTCTCGACTTTTCGTCATATGATCATAGATCAAGTCTTTCAAGACAGCAAAATATGGCCCTTGAGAAATTTTCTCCAAATTTTCTAATGGATTTCTTTTCTCTATTCTTTGATGGTGGAAGAAGAAGAGAAGACGGACAGAGCTGTATTTTTATGAAGAGAAAAACGTATTTTATGTTTTTATGTTTTTCTATGTATCTTGTGCCTTGGGGACCAATCATTATATATAGTAACATATCTGGTTATCTGCCAACTTGAATAAGGTATTTTGTGCGAATGCATCAAAAACCGTGCCTTTACATCAAAATTCGTGCAGACGCATTGATATCCGTGCGGCCGACACAACCCTCTTAAATGACAGTTTTCTATATTTTAAATCTCAGAATCAGTCCATCAATAATTTGATATTTGCCTAAATTATTCTACACATTTATGGACCAGATCCGAATGAATATATTGATTGTCTATTATCTTATTTGATTAATTTAACTAACAACCATATATGACAGTAAACAATCCATAGTTAGATTACATATATGCTCAATATTGACATTAAATCCAACAAAGTTGGAAATAAATCCAACAAATGGCAGTGCAAGATTCAGGAGGGGATCTACATTCATTCATAGAGGTGCTAAGTCATTTATTTTATTTTAAAATTTTAGTTATATATATTGAAATTAAAAGGATTTTCTTTTAGAACGTTTTATATAGTCTAGTCCTCTTATAAAATATTACATATTTACTTATAATTAGTGGTCAGAGATTATTCTGTAAATATGGAAAACTTAAGCTTAATTTTCACTCACCACAAATATGTGAATTAAGGAGCGGACCCCATTCACAATCAATTAACAAGTCAATAGCATTTTGTTCTATCGTAGTATTACAAATAAAATATTAGATGTACTTCATTTTGCCACCATTCTTTAATCTACATAAAATAAACAAGCTATATTTAAAAATTAAAACAGTCATATGTTTTGAAAAAAAACTAATTATTTTTTAATCACTTGGTGACGATTTGTAAATGTCGTGTTATGCATAAATGTGGATTTAATAAGGTAACAGTATTTGTGTTATGAAAATAAAACAAAACATTATTTTTCCTTATTATACAAACTATATGTATTTGTACGTGTCATGATAAAACCGATTTAACTTGATAAAAAATACAAAATTTCTATACAGCCTGATTACAAAATAAGATATAATTTACAAAAAATATTTTTAAGACGATTTCAGATAATATCAGATAACCAGGAACGCTACCATTTCTATAGGTTTCAAACGAAGATATCTAACAAATTATGAAGATGGAAATAAAATTAGATAATATGTAACATAAGACTAATTTTGTTTGATGAAATTAGAGGAACATTCTTAAAAAAAAAATTAACTCAATGTGAAATTTATGGTGGAAGATGAGCATATTAAAGAAACAGCGACACTTATTTTCTGAACTTGTATGTTCAAAATTATTATTTAGAAGGATAGCTATGCAAAAAAAAAAAAAAAAAAAAAAAAATCAAAACAACGCCTCGTTGGATTGAAATTCCGAAGTACGTATATAAAACTGCATAATCTTTTGTGTTGTAGTTAAGGATACAACTTATGCTGTTCAACACACTCATTATACAAAGAAATGGTAATAGAAGATCTCTCGACAGAAAAATAACCACGATGCATAAATACAAACTATCATAATTCAAATATTTCCTTTTTTTAAGAGTATATTTATTCATCCGTATTTATATTTATATATATAGAAGTTGGCTACTCTAACATAAACATATGAGGGATATGCTTAAAAATTTGTATATGCATCGTGGTTATTTTTATTTTAAAGATTGAGAACTTAGTTTTTATTTTTATTGATCCGTATTTGTCGATGTTTAAAGATTGAGAACTTAGTTTCTATTTTTATACTAAAAAATAGTTAGAAAGTTATGTACGAATATCTATCTCAGAAATAAAGATTTTGACCACTTAATTTTATTTCATAAGAGAAAAATACACGCGGCTATGAACCGTACAGAACGAATGTTGTTCGTTCAATTACACCCCAAATTTCAGTTATAAATTTGTGACAATATCCTGTTTGTGCGTAAGACCGTAGTTACAGTAAAGTTAAAAAAATTATATGGACTTAGGGGGAAAACGGAGCGAATATGGAGCGGATAGTGGTAAAATCATTTTCATATCATTTTTTATTTTTCAGATACGGATATGGATCGGATATCAACCGGATACAGATACGGATACGAATCGGATCGGATATTTATTAAAATAATATTAAAAAATATCAAAGTTCATAATATTTATCTAATTTTAATGGTGAATAATAATATTTTTTCATAATATATATTAAAATATATGATATATATCTACTATTCGGATACGGATAATTGAAACATAAAACTATATCAATATCCATATCCACATGGATAATCGGATATCGGATATCCACATCTAATTTTTTGAATACCGATCAAACACGGATCGGATATTATCCATACTGTTTTCACCCCTATATGGACTGCAAAATTTTCTACTCCGCTTATATATTTATTAAATTGATAATGCTTAATTTCTTAGGGGACCTTAGCTGCTCGAAATTGTACATGCTTTCGCGCCACATAAGACCCTGGCACTTATCCCTAATGAGGTATCTGGTGGCTCATGCTTGCATATTAGACACGAAATCTCAGATATAAGATTTTAGGCCGCCATGGAATCCACTTATGCGCAATTTGGTTTTCTTTTGTTGAATTCAAAAAGAACTGAAACGTGATTCTTCTTTTAATGAAAAGTAATCATGAATCTTGATTAAGCACACATTGCCTTCGTTTTCTTATAATCAGTTTACCAACTTACGATTGTGATGTTATAGATTTTTTTGAGGAAGTAGAATGATCAAACTGGACTCCATGTAATTTTTTAGTGCTGGAAAGAAGCCTACAACACGACCATTTATGTTTTTAGACTAATTATAAACCCCATCATAACAACAACAACAAAAAACAAATTAATTTGTTTTTAGAATAAAATAAGAGTTAGAATTCTAGAGCAAAACTAGAGTGTGATGTGTTCACCAAGAGGGATTGGTGAGCACACCTCCAAAAGACTATCGGATTGACTTCGAACTACGAATCAAAACCGTTAAAATTCATGTACTTCGTGAGTGATGCATGTACATGCAAAAATTTTGAAGTTTCGAATTCATTTAGTATATGGTCAAGCGGTCAAAACAATAATGAAAAATGAATACATAAAATAATTTAAAAAATAACTTATAAAATGTTCATTGTTTATTTTTAGATAAAAATTTGAAAAATGAGCACAATATCACACTCTTCTATATATATAGATATCAATATATTATTTTTTGATAAAAATATAATCAAATATTTCAACTTTAAAAATTTATAAAAAATTATCGTCTGAATTTTATATCTTATCAATTTGATTGAAAAATAAACAAACTAATTCTTTTCTTATAGTTTTCAATGATAGTAATAATTAAATCAAAACGTATTTTTATAATTAGAACACAAACAATTCAGAATCAATAAATACAAAATAAAATAACAAACATAATTTAAATCTTACAGTTCTGAAGTGACGATATCGTTAAGCGGAAGTGTAAATACCGATCTTCAACGATTTTTCTCAGACTTGATGATGCAAACTTTAAACGTTTTTCTTTTACTTCTTTCTTTCTATAAAATAAATGGACGAATTTTTTATAATGGGTGTGTCCAATAAGAGGAGCAATATTTAATAACATTGAAACAACCTTTGAAACCAGTATAATTTTTATAAATAGTAATCTGAATTTTTTTCATCAAAAAATTACTTATATCTTTTCATTAATTCTGTAAATAAAATTAGTACATAATAATAATATAAGCCACATAATTAAATAAAAGCTAACATTCAAATCCTATGTATTCCTTTGCAGATCATTAGTACTCTATATTTTTCTAGCAGTCTCTTGAATGGATAAAAAAACACAATTTTTACAAACAAACAAATTCACATAGCTCTATGAGTTGGGCGGAACTAAGCACAAGCGAAAGGAGACAAAGCCACTTCTATATATATTGAAATTTTTCATTAATGAAATTACATGATGCTTATTCATCAACTCCCCTCGGTACTTGATTGAACTTGACTGAAACGGACGATCCAGATTTACTCTCAGCAAATGAGGGGCTATTATTTGTGCTTAATTCCTGCCAATTTAAAACATATGAACTGAAAGTAAATCTGGACCGTCCGTTTCAATCAGCTTCAGTCAGATACCTGGGAGGTTGCGAATTCCCCTCCTCCCCCCTCAATTTGATAATTGCATTTTATTTTCTATCTATATATAATAAAAAATAATGCCATATATTGCCATATATGTCCCAAAATACATAGCTGAGGGCAAATTAAAAGGGAGGAAGCACCGGGTTTAATTAAAAAGTAACATAATATTTTTCAAAAATCCTTTCCGCTGAGTGAGAGATCTCTTTGGATAAATATCTGCATATTTGATGCAGATTATATCATTCAATTTTTAATGAATAAATTTACAAAATTGCCCTTTAATGCTAAAAAAAAAAAAGAATAGTATGCGAATACTTAAATGCACGCTAGAAACACGCAATATATTCTCTTGATAATTTGATCTTGTAACGAATTTGATCGAGGCCCATATTGTTCTAAACTTCTCTAATGAAATACACACATGACACTCAAAATTTGATGCCATTAAAAAGAATATTATGGATTTGTTGGGTTTACTTAATTGATGAACACAAGTATTTGATGATTTCTTACTTCTTTCGATCGATCAATCAGTTATCCTTTTTCGAAATCAACCCAATCTCAATTGACCATCATTGGAATCTCAAGTAAAGACCCAAAGTCTGAACCACACGGTTTCGGGAGCAGAGAAAGAGCTAAAGCACAAAAACGAAAAGCAAAAGAGAAAAGAGAGAGATAGGGAAGAACAGAGACAGAGAGGGAGTGTGAGAGAGAAGGAACAGAGGAGAGGTGCACAGCTTGGAACTTAGAACAGGACAACTAGTGCTGATCCCGAGGGATCGTACCAGACGACTAATCAGTTAACCAAATTTCAAGACACATTCTTCTCCAGTTCAAATGTACTGTATATGTCAAGTTCTTCTCCTCTAAGACTCAGTACGCAGCAGTGAAACCAGTCCCCTATCTTATCAACCTTATAAAGGGAGAGAGAACAATGGAACGAGGAACAGGAGAGGAGAGAGCAAAGCAAGAGAGAAGGTCTTTTGATTTTGTCCGAGCGTGTATGTGTTCCGCCAGGATTGGCGGTGTGGGTGTTATCGGGATCCGATAAAGGATAAAGGGTTGCGGATCTTTGTCATGTGGTCCATTGTCGGATAAGAGAAGATCTTCCTTCGGTCCGCTCTCATTTTCTCTACTTTTCATGTGTTATTGGGATCCGTGCCGTGTAGGCCTGACAAATCAGAAAAAGGAAAAATTCCAAAATAGATGCTATAGAAGAAGAGCAGTGTTGGAAAAAAAAAAAAGGAAGATTAGGCAAATCAGTTGGAAACGGTAGTTTATATGGTTTCGAATCTTCGTCAGAGTTGCATGAAGCAGCGATAATTATAGTCTTTAGAGATATTTATAGAGTTCCTTTTTTTCGAAATTGAATAGTCATTTGTTGAAACTGGCTAGGTCGTCTAAAATTTTAAAAGTAATTTTTGTTATATACAATTGGTTAAGGGAAATCAAATCTCATTATATATAGTTTCATCCGTTATTCTTTTCAATCCTTCTAGTTTTTAAACTACGACTACTCTAATATAAGGTAGATATTCAATTTTTCTAATTTCTATATTTACTTATTATTTTATGTATATGAAATATAAATATTGCTTTCTATTATAGACAAATACAACTTATTGAATTAATTTTTCATATGTAAATAAGGGATGATGCAAAATTGTCCAATAAATTAGTGATATCATCTCCTTCTGTTTAGTTCAATTTAATACTTACAACACCTCACGGCATATGATATCCATTGGAACCGAAATTAATTTGATGAGTATTCTCAATTATTTAAATTTAATTTAGACTGACGAAGTTATAAAAATAAATATAACATTAATTAGTTACATCTCATCAGATCAGAAAATCAGATGGTTGGGTCTATTACGTCAACGTCTCACTGATTTGTGGATTTTGATCTGTTCTCCAAATGATCTTCTAATGATAACAACTGTTTAGGTCTATCTCTTAATTAATCATTTGCTTTTGCGTGTGTGCTTAAAAGAAAAACGATAGAGATAAGCTGGATCTATATATGTACTTCTGCAAAAAATGATAAAGATAACTACAATATATTACATTCACATTTTTTTTAGAAAGAAGTGGTTATAATCCACCGATTTCCATTCAACTAAAAACCATTATTACATTCACATTTTAGATCGAGCAGCATGATAAAAATTGAATAATACCGATCATAAAATTTCTCTGACTGTACGTATGACTTGGTGTTTACTGAGGATTCCTAATTTTACAATAAGATTTTTCTAATTCATTTTATGTTGCAAGAATTATCATTTGCAACCATTTAAAGTTTCCAATTAATAGTCATGTAAAATGAAAAATAAGTATTTAATCTATTGGTAAAAGCAATGTTTTAAATAGTGTTTATAACGTCATAGCGGGAAGACTTACAAAAAAAGCTATAGCGAATAGCGTAGCTATAGCGGAAGCTATGCTACATAGCGTTTTTTTCTTTTACAAAAATTATATTATATATTTGTACTAAATCAACATTATCTAAAGTCTCATAGAACAATAAATAACACCAAATTAATTAAGAAATTATAATATTCATATTGAACCAGTACAAAGTCCAAATTGCTGTTCAAAATATCCATAGTAATATTATAAACAATCAATCTTTTTCTATTCAAAATATCTTAAGCATCACATAATCTATTTTTTTTTCTATTTAAATTTCAAAATAACCTAGATCTGTAGCTAGGGTTTCCTTCCAGTTTGGACAAATTAAAAGATCGATAGCAACAAAGCTTTTAATTGATTTCTGTTTGGGCTTTTATTTAATTTTTTGGGGTATTTATTTAAAGCCCATATAAATTGCCTAAAAAAATTCATTATGCATAGCGCACGCTATTTGCGCTACACGCTATGTGCTATAGCGGACCGCTATTACCGCTATAGCGGCCATAGCTCAATTAGCGTATTTTGATGCCATAGCTTAGTGTTTAGGGTCCAAAAATGATATAGCGCGCTATTTAGAACACTGGGTAAAAGACAATACTTGACAAAAAAAAACAATATTCTTCATGTGAACAGGTTAAAAATATGAATGGATGGCGCCCTAACTTCTTCTAAAATAATAATAATAAATTTTCATTAAAATCATTCCTATAATACGCAAACTTCCCTTAAATAATCACAATAATAGGGAGATGAATGATCCATTGCTTAACCTAAAAACTATATACTTCATGAATGCGCAGTGAACATACTCAAAATTATCAGAAAAATTACAAGGAGACTGCGTCATCTTTAAAGCCTGTTGCAATGGGAAACAGATCCACAAAAACAACTCAACAACAAGAGCAGCTTGGGTCCGATGGGTTCAATGACTGTCCGACCTGCTTTAAGATTCGTGCGCATGAATCTTAAAGCAAATGCAAAAGTTATGAGCGTGAATCTTAAAGAAGATCAGACGGTCATCGAACCCATCGAACTCACTCTGAGTCCGATGGGCATCGGACCCTAATTGACCTCGAGACAGCAAGAATTGACAGAGACCCCGACAGTGGGACTGTTACGGTATCAGGGAGACACATTTGAATATTTCTTTTGTTGGTCCCTGAATTTACAAAGAATTGGAAGAACATTTTTATGTTAAAAAACCAAAGCAAAGAGTTTAGGTTTTCTACAGCAGGATATTATTTTAATACTTTATAAAATTGATAGATATTATATAATTTCTGCTAATAGAAAGGAAAAATAACTTAAATATATAAAGACAGAGGTCTGACGGACAGACTGACACTGCCTCCCACGCGTGAAGTCTATCAGCTCCATACAATCCCACGTGCAATTCTCTATTCTTTCGTCTTTTTACTTTACGCGTTGTCCGTTCATTCACATGTATCTCCAATCATCGTCTGATTTTGTGTATTAATACTTGTTAAATGCTTAAATTGTACTATTGTCAAACATGGGACGGTTCTGTGACTTCTGTCAACATGTATCTTCGTCCATTATCAGTGAACAAGTTCTCAGTAAAATAATATATATTTTTTTATTTTTGCCTTGTCGTTGTCAGTGGTGTAGTCATAAATTTCACCAGATGGACAAAAGAAATTATTATTAATTTATTATATTCTATTTCAATTATTAAATTATTTATTAAAATATAATTAAAACGATTTTCTTTGGAAGCGGGATTGGTAATTGATCACGAATCAAAATCGTGAAAATTGGTAGAAATCGGCCAAAATATATTGAAAAACTTATTTGTGTTTGGATCATCAAGATTTGAAAATACTGGAGGTAATTCAAAATTAACTTTATTTTTGGATCATCCAAGCACCCTTGATAAGCTGAGGTCCTTTTTTTCTTGAAAAAGTTTGTATTATTTACATTTTTTAATTGTTTGTTCTGCAAAAATTTATTATATCTCGATTGGTTTGTCAATATAGAATATAACTTATGTACTGTGTTTTATACGACTTATTGATAACAAGATTGAACATCTTAAATTTTCGGCAGGCAAAAAAATGGGTGCAGCTTTCTTTTCCAATTCATACAAATTCTTCAGTGTAAAAAAGTTTGTTTTGGCACATGTAAATTAGAGAAGGAAAAACATTAATATCGATCGTACGGCAAATGAAAAATGTTAACTATTTATCTTTCTCTTTGCTTGGAATATTTATGATAATAATAGGGGAAATTTCATGTATACCCCTCAAAAACTTCTAAATTACGTATTTCCTCCTCTAAAATTTATAATATCATATTTACCATTCTAAATTTCATAAACTTACAAATTTACCCAATTTATTGACTTTTCTATTTTATTCAACTAATTTTAAATTTATAAATTACCCATTTTACCCTTATTAAAAAATCCTCCCTCCCTCTCCGTCTCCCTCTCTCTCTCTCTATTTTTTTGAAAAACTTAAAGTGTCAAGTGCTATATTGAATTAAAAAGTAATTTACATCATGCGAAATAAAGATTCAGATTTACATGCACAGTCTTGATTGTTTCAAGCCCCTTCTAATCTTACGGACCCAAAACTACTAACTGGAACCTTGCCAATCCACCATCTCAGTACTGGTATCGTTGGTGCCCCCAAATCAGGATTTGTGGATGCACCAATATTAGGTGGTTGACATTTGACGAGCGCTTCTGTATTGCCTTTTAGATTTGTATGTGAATTTATGTGATACTTAAATCTGAAAGAAGAGTGAACAATCTGCACTCTATCATATCCATTAACATGAATGATATTCAAATAACTTTATCAGTTGATAATGGAAGTGGAAATATAAAGAAAAAGGAGAAGTCTCACAACGAAAATCTGATCATGACCTTGATAGCAAACTCAAATGCCTCAATTGTCTCCACAATATACTCAGCCGCATGTTCTGGTCCTTCATGGAAGTACACAGAATAAATAGAGAGAGAGGAAAATAAATGAATAAGGCTGGCAAAATAAAAATAAGGAAAGTAATAAACTATATTACATGAGCTTGATGCAAGTACACTTTGTGCATTTAACTTTCAATGCACCACATAGATATCTTCCACTGTATCCAACAACATCAACCAACGAAAACACAAAAAGAGAGAAAAAAACTGGTTGCCCATAAAAAAAAGGGTATCTTTTAAGAAATAACACAGAAATTGTTGTAATAATTTAAAGAAAAAATACAGAGAGAGATAGAGAGACGACCAATTAGCGTCATTAATATAATCCAGAAGTTAATCTCCAAGGTCTTATCTAATCGGTTAAGAGCACTCCTACTGACGCAAGATGTTATGAAGAGAAGAAATGATGGGAAGGGATGAGGGATGCCAAATGTGTCAAAACTGCCCCTCAGAGTCGGCTTTGCACTTAATGTTCCAGTATGGTGTGAAATTTCAATAACTATTGGTTACATACTGATGCTACCGGACACCTATTGGTTACATACTGTTGCAGTATGGTGTGAAATTTCAATAACTATTGGTTACATACTGATGCTACCGGACACCACTGTAGAGAACATCTGCCTGCAATCTGGAGAGCACGCAAGATTAAGTGAAAACGGTGTTACAGACAATTCACCTCGCTTTTCTGGTGTGCATGTTGGCATTTTTTGGAAGCTAAGAACTGAGAAAATTTTCGCTGCAAGGACAATTCCGGCACGGCTGCTCGCTGACAGGGTGGTACAAAAGGGGAAGATGTGGTTAAATTACTGTAATGGTGATAAAAGATTGTTGATGGGCACTAATCTCTTAGTGGGTCCAGATTAGGCTTAATGGGTTTCATTCTAGATCATGAGGGATGTATATGTATATAATTTTTTTTTGTGTAATTGACCTTGTTTGGGTTCTTAGAGCAGTCCAGATCAGTGCTGCTGATACGATGCTGGTATGATGAACAGTGCAGGTCTACTGGTACGGTGAATAGCGGTACCGGGATAGAAGATGGACAGTGCAGGTCTTCTGGTACGGTGAAGTGGTACCGAGCTAGGAGATGAGTCTGTTGTTTATGTTTTGCGTTTATTAGTATAGAGTAGACTGTGATATTGTTTTGTAATTTTACACTTAATTTCGTTCTATAATATAATTTTTGGCAATTGCTGCCAATATTTCCAAGAGAGAGAGGGAGAGAGCGTGGGAGGATTTTTTAATAAGGGTAAAATAGGTAATTTATAAATTTAAATTGAGTTGAAATAGAAAAGCCAATAAGTTGGGTAAATTTGTGAGTTTTAGAAATTTAGAAGGGTAAATATGATATTATGAATTTTAGAGGGGAAAATATGTATTTTGAAGTTTTTGAGGGGTATACATGAAATTCCCCCATAATAATATATAGAGGTGGCAAAATAATACCAGACTAAAAATATCGGCCGATCTGATCTAGACACAAGACCGACTCACCTCAAACCCAACAACTCGAACGGCCCATAACGAAAGAGTCCAAAATTCCCTCAAAATCCGAGTCAATAAGAATCCAACACCTCGAAACCCAAGACAACCACAAAGAAGGCAACTTGTAACTGGGGTGTAAATAAGTAACGTTGTGACCGGATACGTTACGGTTCCTTCATGATATGTGTGACCTGATTAGCGTGTTCTGTGTCATGACTATTTATGTGACTTGATCTTATCATCATACAACACCGCATGGTACATGGTCACCCGAGTCATATCTGATCATGACTGTTAAATTTTGATTAAATAATGAATTTTGAATAAACCAACTTAAATTACAAAAACAAAAAATTAAATATGATCGAACGTAATTAGTTACATTTAAACAGATCATCAGAAAATCATATGATTGGGTCTAGATATTGCATCATTGTCTCAATGAGCAATAGAATTTTATTATTTTATTTATAAACTCCAAATAACCTTCTAATGATAATAACTGTTGAGGTGGGTTCAAATGCCTCCATTTTTCATGCCTTCACCGTGCCTCCATTTTTTAAAACTTTAATAACTCAAAATTTAAAACTTAAAAGTCAAAATAAAACCATTAGATATGATCTACATCATTTTATCTATGTGTTCATAAAAAATTATCACATTTTGATTTTGTTTTTATGTGAATCAATAAGTTGAAAAATCAACGTCTAAAAATTATCCATATTAGTACGTTTTTTTACAAGCTCTTGATGGCAACCAAAACAAAATTGAAATGTCATAATTTTTTACACGTGCATAGATAAAATGATTTAGATCGTATCCAACGGTTTTATTTTGACTTTTAAGTTTTTAATTTTGAGTTATTAAAGTTTTTAAAAATGGAGGCATGATGGAGGCATGAAAAATGGAGGCATTTGAACCCTCCTCATAACTGTTTAGGTCTATCTCTTATTTAATCACTTATTTTTACATATGAACTTAAAAGAAATCACAGCATAACATGACACGTTAATATCTAATTTGATCACAACACAATTTTACATAGCACAACACAAATTTACATCCCTACTTTACACGAAACCAAACTCCACCTACTCAATGACCGGAAAATAGAAAAGTGACTCAAACTCGAGACAATATGAGGTCGGCTATCAACATGTTTGCTATTTTATTTTCTTTATTTATCCACGACATGAAGCACAAAATCGCTATTAATTAATTAATATTGAAAATATTTAAGTATCCAAATTTTAAAATAATTGACTAAGGATAGATTTATCAAAGATCCTACGGTCTCACGTTGAAAAGTTAATATACTTATGCTTGATGAGTGGTTGGGAGGTTAGTTGTCACAAACAAATATGGACGTCCATCTGAATTTATTTGAGTAGGAAATGACAATCATAACACCTATATGAATTTGGCACTTGATGCAGCCAAAAGCCCAAAAGTGCTATGAATCAAAGGGAGACCTGAGTCTCTCTCTCTCTCTCTCTCATTGGTACATGTCTTCTCAGGGGCAGCACTCTCATTAGTTGGGGTCTCAGTGTTGTTCGGTCTAGCAACAGGGTTGTCACTATATTGAGCCGGATTGGCCCAATCACAAGAACTATTTCATTTGTGTGGGCCCTTTAAATATTTTCACATGTCAAATCCACCTCCATGCCATATTGCCATCCTTTCTTTTCTTTGTACCGCTAAAGATAGCATGGTAATCTAGTAATAGGGCTGCACAAAAAATTCGTAGTTCGTAATTCGATTCGAGTTTGATTCGAAGAAGTTCGAAATTAATTCAAATCAAACTTAGTTCGAAATTAATTCAAATCAAACTCAAACTGGATCTAGTTCGTTCGAAATAGGTTCGCAAACCAAATTTAGTTTGAAATTAACTCAAACATGAACTGTTAATTTCCGCTGATAACTTATGTTCGCTGATGAAAATATAAGGCTGCCCTCAATTCTGACTTTTGAAAATTATTTCTTGAAACAAAAAGTCCAGTCCAACTACAAGCCCAAATAGAAAATCAACAACAAAGCTCAAATAGAAAAATTAAACAAAACCAGCCATAATCGCTGTAGCCAAGTCCCTAGCCGACTTTCCCTCTGTTGGTTTCGAACTTGGGATACCAAAGTACCAAACCCTAGAGTTTCCCTCTCTTGGCTGCGAATTGCGATACCAAACTCTAGAGGTTGCGGTTACTTAGAATTGCGATATTTAAATTGTACTTTGATACTTCGGATATTTGAAAACTTTATTGGTTATTTGGAAAATTTTGGATATTCGTAAATCGGAACAAAGTTCGAAGAAGTTCGAAATTGAGTTCGTAAAAAATTAGATTCGAAATTGAGTTTAATTTGAAATTGAGTTCGTTCGAAATTAATTCAAACCAAACCTATTTCGAAATTAATTCAAACCAAACTCAAACTGGAGGTAAGTTCGATTCGGTTCGGTTCGTTTGCAGCCCTAATCTAGTATCAACAAAAAGGAGGGCTTTTCGTAACCACAAGTTGGCATCTCTTTCCAGTAATTATATATTAAAATTTTAAGTCAAATAATATATATATATATATATATATGAGGAGGGATCCACTTACAACAAATTTGAGTTACAACAAAGTTACAACATTCATTTTTTTCATTTTCAAAGTCCAAATCGTCGATCCAATCGTTCAACATGATCATCTAAATAAAATGTACTTGCAGATCAAATTGTATATTTTTTTGAATTTTTTTACTATTTATTAAGATGGGTACAAAATTCAATGGTCTAAGTATGGCTATTTTTTGTAAAATACTTAATAAATAGTAAAAAAATTCAAAAAAATATAAAATTTGATCTGCAAGTACATTTTGTTTAGATGATCATGTTGAACGGTTGGATCGACGATTTGGACTTTGAAAATGAAAAAAATGAATGTTGTAACTTTGTTGTAACTCAAATTTGTTGTAAGTGGATCCCTCCTCTATATATATATATATATATGTATTAAGTCAAATTTTAAGTCACTTCTATTCTTGTTCACAAGAAAAGTATGAGCATACAAAAAAATATATATTAACGTCTTTAGTTTGCCGTACAAGATCGAGATTAAAATAAACGAAATAAATTCATATTGAATTGATCCATTCATGCTCCAGTCCAGACTAATGATTTGCGCTGGCATCAACAAAAAGTGGATCATACAAACTGAACTTGGAAACATTAAAAAAAAAAAGTGTGTACTGACACCAATTTGTTGAAGGTCCTATCATATTTCGTGCAGGAGAAGAACTAGGTTGTTCTTAAGCTCACCAAGTCTCTTTGTGAACTTAATTCAAAAACTTATTGAATTGGCTTCAAACGATTCATCAAAACCGTTGAAACCGATCTACTTCACGAGTGATGCATTTACATGTCAAATTATAAATTTTCAAACTAATTTAGTATAAAGTCAAACAGTCAAAAAATGTTGGTTTATAAGTTAATTTCAATGTGTTTATTTTTCATCATTTTTTTACCGCTTGACTTTATATTAAATTAGTTCAAAAATTTAAAAACTTCACTTGAAACTCATCACTCGTGAAGTAGATCGGTTTCAACGGTTTGAATGCGTCGCTTGAAACCAATTCGATGGGTTTTTGAATTAAGCTCACAAAGAGGCTTGGTAAGCTTAAGAACACCCTTGTTCTACTCTTCGTGCAGATATTTTCGGGCCACATTTGTACATTTTCTTACTTATCTCGTATTAGAATTGTTACGTTCATTAATTGAACTAAAAGTATTAATTTCGGCCTTGATTCAGCTCGCTTCGCAGAAACAACATACAAAGGCATAAGCTGCATATATACAATCAGGCGTAACTTATTATAGTATTCAAAATTTGTGGACTATTTTTTTGTTTTTCTTTTACTCGGCTTGTGTCTGCTGGGTCATAGTTAATAAATTGCACACATATTGCATAACATCCAGAGCTTTCATATAATGTAACTTGGAACATGAAATCAGGAACTCCATTTGTTCTTAGAGACTGGTTGTTCATTCAATTTGGCGTTCCATTGTTACATGTAGTAGGTTGATGTTGGTTTATATGTTATCTAATCTGGATGGATATTGTAAGAGTGCTTCTCCCTTAATCAAATTGGTGGTATGAAGGGGGCAAAGATTAACCTAGCAGGTTTGACTTTCTGCGGCGAACAAATTACATGTAGCGTTGTTTTGATTCTATAACCTGTGTGTTAACATGAAATCAAAACTCAACGGATCCATTTCTGTGTAATGTTGGGAAACTCTGCATTCTCAGCCCAGTACATTTGATGGACCTAATTTACCATCATGAATCACCCTTCTCTGGGCTGGCTGACATGAGCACCCAAAATGATAACAGGCCAAAGTTTAAGCATTGAAAATTTTTAGTTATTAAAAGGCCATAAGTCCGTTTCATTGATTGAAACTGTTTAACTTGCAAACCACAATTCAGATCAATGCATGTTATCTGACCAATAAAACGTTCTCCTACTCCAAGCCTTATCCCTAGACTGATAAAACCAGTGTTGTAAATTACGGTATGTCCTCGTCGGACAGATAGAGTATCACTAAGCAATTAATTGAGAATAATTGACTATAATCATAAATAATTAACCGACTAGTCGGAAAAATTCGTGACGGTTTAGTCACCACCAACTAACCGGTCGATTAATCGCCTAAAAGAACATTTTCTACAACACAGGATAAAACAACAAACAATTTATAAAAGAGACAATTAAGTAATCATATAACAAAAGCTCTCGGCTCAGAACTACTGCTAAGATTAAGCTACACTAATCAGAGTCTTCTGTGTTAGCGGATTCCACCAGCACTTGCTCTGGCTCCATCGATTTAAAGTGGGATGTATGTAGTTATCCTCAGGCAGTCAGTCCTTCACTGTTTCAGATGCTTCCGCAGTTGTTCCTGTTCACAAAAGTAAAGTTTAAGCATTTAAATGACCAAACGAAAATCAGAAACAAAGGAGTTTGCATGAACAGTAATTTTCTTCTACGACATGTTGCATTGACCGTCAATTACATTGTATTGTATATATATTTGCGCGTATAGTTAGAAGTCAGTGCAAAGTAATAATTTTACTTTTTAATAGGTTAATGTAGAGTTGTGTAATCGAGGGACTACATCTTACCACATAAGTTGTTATGCCAACTACCATATATGTATCTTTATTTCGGTGCTTCAATTATCTCATCTTATTTATATTTATAAACTAACTCAATATGATTTTCATATTAAAATATTTTTGGAAATCAAATTTTATATATCTAAATTGAATTGTAAAAAGTTCCAAAAAAATATAAAGGTTGATCTCCAAGCACATTTTACCATGGAGATCAGTTGAGCAGTTCAGATTGCTAGTTTAAACTTTGAAAATGGAGATAAGAATATGAGGTATGATTAATGTATGAAAACAATGGGATATTTTCTCGTATCTTTATTGTATGTATTTCGAACAGGATTTAGATACCTCGTGTCTTTCATATCTTAATCGTGCCTCATATCATTATTTATGTTTAAAAAGTTCGAACGGTCGATCCGAATCGCTAACATGATATCCTTATTATAATGTGTTTGGAGACCAAATGTTATAATTTTTTGGAACATTTTTACATTTTTTTAAATAGATACACATTATTATTTTTTTAAAAGATTCTAAGCCATCCGAAAACAGTATTTTTTTTGTACCTATCTAAAAAAATTAAAATTGTGATTTCAATATGCATCAAGAGCTAACAAAATCAACAATCCAAATTATGGTCTCTCTTTCTCGAGGGTTATCAAAATGAGATCAAATTTCTATATTTTTTACATGCATGTAATTGAAAATATAAAACACACCTAACAATATTTAAACACGAAATTTAAAGAGTGACGCCAGCACCAAATGTTCTTTGGCATTGAATTTACATTTCAAAGGATATTAGCAAGAGTGGGGTTAAAATACACCATTGGTTTTGTCCTACAATCATGCTCCACATTTTTATTTTCATTTTCAAAGTCCGAACAGTCGATCCGAACCGTTCATCATGATATTTGTATTAAAATGTGCTTGAAAACCAAATTTTATATTTTTTGGGATTTTTTTACTAATTTTTAGATAAGTACAAAATTATTGTTTTCAGAAGATTCTGGACCATGAAAAACAGTGATTTTGTACCTATCTAAAAATATAGTAAAAAAATTTCAAAAAATATAAAATTTTGTCTCCAAACACATTTTAATATGAAGATCATACTGAGCAGTTCGGATCAATTGTTCGAACTTTGAAAACGAAAAAAAAAAAAACGTGGAGCATGATTGGAGCACAAAACCAATGGTGCATTTTAACCCTACTCTATTAGCAATTTCTTACTTCCAAAATTTATTTCTAACAGTAGTATCTATGAAATGTGAGTAATTAGGCAATTAATAGGACAATATATACTCACAAGTCGCCACAAAATGAGCACCATGAAAGGATCAAATTAAATCTGATCTTGTATTCCTAAACACATGCAGCGACCTTCCAACTAATCAGTCATTACTTATCTGACAGTTCACATCTTAGCATTGCTTAATTAGATTTGTTCCCTTCTATCCCAATCTTATAATTTTGTAATACTAAAGTTCCAACTGGATGGTTGTCACTATCACGATCTCCTAATAAACTATTCGAAAGGGTGGTTAGGAAATATAAAATATGTCCATGTGAATACAAGAACTAGTGCGTCATGCTCCAATCATATACGATTCTTCTGATCTTTTTTATTTCTATTTTTTGAGGAAAGTCTCTTCTGATCTATTACATGAGAATTGGGAGGTCATGACATGACATGTTTTGCTTATCAGTAAATATTCATCTCAACGCATATCATATACTTGCACAAGATCACATGTTTCACTGATGATAATTCTGATAAATGAATGCATAAAGAGTACATAATTAATTGTTTATTAATTATTAAGTACTCGGTTTTGCTTCAACAATGCGAACACACATATGATAAAGATATGAATTGATTTGGAGAAAGCTGACATGTGTGTTGTTGCCTTGTTGGGTCCACATGATAGTATTAAATTATTAATTAGCTTAATGCAGCCTCAACATCTCATGTCAATCAAAACAAATGGTTTCCACTTTCCACCATGCGTTTCTTGTTCCAAAAATGCAGTGTACCTATCTTTACGGGTATTCTTTTTTTTTTTCATAAAGATAAAATCAACGTTGGTGGACCCACCACTTAACAGAAACAATCAACATGGAGAAAAGAATGAAGGAATCTATAAACAGTGATCTGTCGCCTCCTTTCTTGTCATTTTATAAAGCGAATGAGATTAACTTTTTTTTTTTAGGAAAAATCCGTAGGTGCGAATGAGATTAACTGGAAATGCGATTTTGCCGGTGCAAACCTCTGCGGCAGCAGGAATGGCCACACGGTGTGGTGGATCACTAAGAACCACGCCCATGGTAACAATTTGTGATTTGGAAATAATTTAACAAGATTTAATTTGTCATTAGAATATATCATCATAGATATAATTCATAAAATATTAATTATTTATAGTATAAAATTATAATTAATTTTATAACTAATATGAGATATTAAACTATTATTTAAAAATTGTTATTACGTTTTGGTGAGAAATGCATGCCAGTGAGTTGGTGGCATGTGATAAGCCATGGGATCTGTGTCTCAGATTTGCTGTGTTGTGACCGAGTAGAGCATACAGTAGGGACTCGGTGTCAAAAATAAAAAAATAAAAATCCAGGGAAACATGTATAAATAGCAATGGTTTAAATAGCGATTATAGCGGTATAGCGGGACGGTTAAAAAAAATAAACCATTGCACTAAGTAGCTAGCTATAGCGCCGATAGCTAGCTATATATCGCCCATAGCGCCATAGCTTTTAGGGTCCAAAACAGCTATAGCGTAGCTAGCTATTTAGAAGCATGATAAATAGAGAACGGAGCAGGTCCGATGCCCATCGGACCTACTTTTAGATTCAACGAGCATGATGACCGTCCGATCTATTTTAAAATTTGTGCGCACAAAATTGAAACAGACACGCATGGATTTTAAAGCATTTCGCACGAATCTTAAAATAAATCGACGGTGATTAAACTCATCGAACCAAAGTAGGTCCGCTGTCCATCGGGCATAATCTCAAGTGGTATAAATAATGTGAGTCTATGATGCCTAAAAAGCGAATAGCGGAATAGTACATTACCAAATACCGACGCACACAAAAAAAGAGGGAAAAATTCCAATAGAAGGTCACAATAATAAGGTCAAATATTAGGACTAGAAGTCAAAAATCAAAATCGAGATTCGCTCAAAAAATACGGATTAAATTGGAAAATATTTGAAACGAAACAAGACAAAAAAGAACTTAAAATAGACCCACATTCAAATTGGTAGTTCACATCCTTAATTAGTTACAAACTGGGACAACTAATCATGGGTTGGGCCAGGATTATCTAAATATTTTATATATATTTTCCACTGTTACAGAAACTTTATTGACGGATGATAATTTCAATGGAAAAGTAAAAAATCATTACTCATAAATAAATGGTGCTACTATTTGAAGCATCTAGATAGGTTCTAGCTCATCCGAAAGCACCAAAAAAAGCGAACTGTTGAAATTATTAACTAATGAAGCAGGTATTAGGTTGGAATCCTTTAAAAGCCCCACCATTCGCACGGTTGTTAATTTATTTACTTCATTTAGAGAATCTCTCACTTCGATGAAATACTCACTCAAAAGAATAAAAGACATGAAGGCCTACATCTTAAAATGAAGGGAGCAGCTTCGGTCCGTGACTCAAAGTGAGCTCGATAGGTTCAATGTCAGTCCGATCTGCTTTAAAATTAGCATCCGTCACTTTTGTGTCTGCTTTAAAATGTGTGCGCACGAATTTTAAAGTGAATCGGACGGTCTCTAAACTTATCAGACTCAAATTTGAGTCCAATGGCATCGGACCCAAGCTGTTCCCTAAATGAAGGATATAAGTATAAATAATTACATGCGGATATATGTAGTGATTTAATCTAAGTTCAATCATTGTACTGGAGCCTCTGGTGTATGCACAGACTGGAGACGAGTTAGAACGTAAGATGAACAAATCTAAAAAATGGCTCCACACCCACTTAAACACACACACCCACGAATGTGGGCGTATCTGATTTCTTAGACCACTTTAAATATAAGCTACTCGATGCTTTGTTCTTTTGTGTCAATGACCATATAGCTATATGTATATATGTAAGACCGAATTTTCTCTTTCTTTGAAATACAAGAACCATTTTTTTTAATAATATTCTCACTTACATATCAGTACTATATTGAATTCATCAGAAAATTAATAATCAAATTGCATCATGAGTGTAGTCTACCACATAGTGAACCGCACCTTAGAACAGCATAGAACCGAACTCAATTAAGACGACATTATTGCGGCGATATATATATATCCAAAATTCGTTTTCAAAGCTGAGTGAATAAGACTTGCGGAAAGTGATAGCTTTATCTAATAAGCAAGCATTGGATCCCTCCAAGCTAATAAAGCAGGGTCTATACTTACCGAATTTTAAATACAATTTTTATAGGACAGCACATTACATCATGTTTAGTAAAACATTTATATTCTAATTAAATTTCAAATGACAAACAGGAGCAATTAAGAAACTTAGATTTTATTGCAGATTAAAAGGTTAAAAAAATAAGGGTTGGCTGTAATTAAGACTCTGCATTTATTTGTTTTCATAATCTTGTACTGTCACTCTAAATTGCATCCTCTTCAATGTGCAACTATTGCATGTGACATAGAATCAGATCAACGAAACTAGTTGAATTATAATTTAAAATTTAGCTTATTAAAGGAAGTCATATATTGGTGTGTCGGAAAAGTTCCATTTGATTATTCTTATGATATTAATGAGTCAGGTGTGTCTCTTAAATACAGTCCAAATATCCAGGAAATAATAACAATGGACTATATGATTTGAAATATAGAATTCGTCTTATTACGTACAACATATTGTCAAAAATAATATATCAGTAGGAAATTTTTTTATAAAATATCCATCTTTTGTAAAAGTTAAAACAAGAGGAGACCTGCACCGTTTGATATGTTCAGCGCAGTGTTCTAAATAGCTAGTTTTTTCGGACCATAAAAGCGATACTATAGATAAAAGTTCACTAATTCAGCTATGACCGCTATACACTTCCTGCTATTATCGCTACATGTTATGCGTTATTGTTGTCCACTATATTACATGGGCTTTTTTATTATTTATTTGTTAGCAATTTACATGAGTTTATGTTCCTATTTGTGATGCTACATGGTATGCTATGTTAGGCATGCTAACCTGAACTCTGTGCTTCTGTTTTTATTTGTGATTTAGTCTCTCCTTTTATATCAGAAAATATTCAAATATTAATTCTTCCTTTTGTCTGCTCTTCATCTAGTATTCACTTGTAAAATTATTGTCCTTCGTTTCAATTGAAAGTTGATTTCGATTATTGTAATCTGTAAAATAATCAAATAGGTACTGACTTTCACTTGTAAAATTAATTGTTCTTCTTCTATTATAAAATGTACTACGAGGTATGAACTATTAAATAATATTGCCTTGTAAATTCTTTTTTTTTATTTTCATGATTGAAAAAAATATAGACTAGATTAGTTTTCATTTAGTTGTTACTTCAATTCTCTAATATTGATAATGTTGATAATTTGTAAAAAATATAGAATATAATTTTTTTTTTAAAGAAACTTTATGTATGATAGTTTCCGTTATAGTTACGCTATTCACAATAGCTTTTCTTTTAGCCTCTCCACAATGACGCGATAATCGCTATTTAGAATCTTGATTTAGCGTTCTACGAAATTATTTTTTCACCTTCCACAAAATTTGAGTTGAGCTTACCGTATATCCAAACGCGAAGTGCATTTGTGTTAGACTAAAATTAACCTAAACAGTCAACTGTGACATGCTTTTTCTATTGCCAGTCCATAGATGATCCCTTTAAAAGCGCGCTTGTGCTGAGGTCTGGTCCTGAGTGCAAACAAATACGGATCGGATAGTAATAAAATCATATCCGTATCTATTTTTTTTTTAATACACGGATACGGATATGAATATCCACTTTTTATAATAGTGAGTAACATCAATTTTTCATAGTATATATTAAACTATATAGTATATACGTTGTCCCTAACGAGATGGTTAAGCACAAGCAATAATGGACTGGTTAAACCACTCAATGAATTTCAGAAGTAGCGGCTCAAGGGCTGCAAGGTTTTCTGTCAATTTTAGAGAAATGACCGAGCTCTCTATTTATAATGAGATTTCATAATCTCAGAATATGGAAACAAATATAGAGCTTGATCCACACCCGTAGTGATAATTAGTTAACCATCACAACGGCCGGGGGAGATCTCAAGATCCACATAATTAGGGTTTGCCAGTTTTGCTTGTGCTTTGTTTCTGTTTATTTGACTTACATGAATATTTTGAATTTTGAAAGTTAACGGCTGAATTCAGGTAGTCACAACCTCATATCTACTTTACCGTACTTTTGGACATAAATTAAATTTGATAAAATTAAAATGGCAAAGTATGATCTTCGTGATCTTTGTGATCCAGCATCCAATCAGTATCCAACAGTTCCATATAGCTCATGTGAATCATGTATCCGATCATTCCATATAACTCGTGTAGATCATGTATCCGATCATTCCATACAACTTGTCATAACAATTTTTCATGATACTTGTCTTTGACTTTCTTTGACCTTTGGATATAACAATTAAACCTGCACACATCTCAAACAAAGAAACTAAAATTCAATGTTTATATGTTTTGCAAATTAGTCAAACAACGCAAAAGATTGTTTACAACAATAATATATTTACTACTCTGATACAAATATTTAAAATTTAAAACCATATCCATAACTGCATCCGTATCAGCATGTATATTCAGATATCAGATAACCGTATCTAATTTTCAGAAACGGATATGAACATATAATATCTGACCCGTTTGCACCCCTAGGTTCGGATCTCCTAAAGTAACTCAAATTTGTGTTTTGATCCAAACTGATCGGACCAATTCAGTTCGAAGTGGAATGTATAGGTCCTTTAATATATGTGTCACGGCTTGATACGTCCTTTCTCGGAGAGAGTAAGCCGTATGTGAAAAAGGTAATGGGCTGGGCTCAACCTGCCTCAGGATGGCAGGCCGAGGTTAGTGAAGTCGGTTCCCGAAATGAGAAAGGTTATGAGATATTCGAACTCTATCCTATGTGGTATCTCGCTTAGGTAAGCAAAAGTTTTGACCCCTGTTCAATGGGGCGTCTTGCCTTAAATAGATCATTCCCTAACCGTCATTCTACGTGATCAGAGCGGTTAGAGGAGATCGCATAGGAGCGATTATGCATGCATGGAGGTGGTTATTCTCACATAAGGGCGGTGACATCCACATAGTTTGGGGTCACTAAACCGCACCCGCCCTGTACAGACACGAGGGCGGTGACTGTAAGTCGGGTCTGGGCTGGACTCGTGTTGGACGAGGCCTTACGGGGCCTTATTGGGCTTAGTTGCTAACGAATTCCGGGTTCTTCGTATCGATCTCGGGTTGGCCCTTGAAGAGGGTTTGAGTCCCGATCTATTCATGGCTCGTGAGGAATCTGTGAGGGTCCTTGGAATATGGCCCTGTCTAGCTGATCAGACAGTCAGGATCCAAACTCAAAATTTGAGTTACTTTGGTGAACTCTAATTCTGTGTGCGAGCCTCGGTTCTATGCGTGCGCCAATGAAGCGCGAATTCAAATCACCTGAGGTAAAAGAAATTTTGATTTTAGATATGGACCGTCCAATCTGTTCCGACACGAATATTAAAAAAGCCCTTGTATTTCACCTTAAAACGCCGGATTTAGATCTAAACTCAAATATATTTTACGGTGACTCATGCCTCGTGAGGCGCTGAGCCGCTAGCTCTGGACAAGTGTTCAGAATCCATTTTTCTGTGAATTTTTCTGTGGTGGAAAGTGTGTTGCGAAGCGTTGCATTTTTCCCTCAAGCCTAATTCAAGATCAGATGGTTCAGAAATTTCCTAGAAGGAAAAAGAATATTGGATATTTTTTTTCTAAAAGAAGTGTCTAACTTCGTAATTATTCTATCGGTGCTTCAGTACCAAAGCCATGCATAATTTTTTTTTCCCAGTTCTATATAACTTTAACAAAGTGCTGGTCATACTTTTTTTTTGTTTCTGCAGACCTCACTTCTTTGATGCTGTAGTTTCTTCTTCACGGATTTTTTTGAAAGAAAATTTATGTGGCTTTATATTTTTACAATTCTTCTGAATTAACCGAGGAACATTTTTCCCTTTCGTTGTATAATTTTAAGAATCTTTGTTAATTTTTTATGCATTTATAGTATGGCACACCAAAAATTATACCGTTACCATTTCTCCTTTCGCTCGGAGGGTCCAAGCTTATAAACCAAATAGAATAGTTCAATACTCTCATCACATTTTTGTTAGTAAAATGATTGCATCATCTTGTTTTGAATGTTAAACTTTATTATTACATTAAGTAATTATTACTCTCATCGCATTTTGTCTTAGAGGTTAAGGCAATGCTCTGTGCCATCAAGTGTGGATCTATACACTAATTATCAATTAGAGATTAAGACAATACTCTTTGTATGAGATATCACAAATTTAAAAATCGAATGATTTTTTTATTGTTGTAAATATTAAACATCGATCCTTAATCTTTACTATAAAAATCAGACATTTACACTATAACATAAAAATTGCACGTTTTAATAACAAAAAATATTTCCCTTTTTAGTAAAAGTTGGAGGTTAAAACTCACCAAACTATTTTGTATTCATAAGAGAGACTTTTTTTTTTTTAATTTTGAACCTGTAATATTTTATACATAAGATATTGTATTTGTCATTTGACTTAAAAAATAATTCTCGACTGAAAAAAAATATATTTATTTATTTTGTAAAATATGTTAATCGAAGTACAGTGCATTTAGCATTCTCCATTTCTTATTCGCTATTATTTAATGTGCTAGTACATTTGAGTGCGTCACGAATTTAATTGGTCCAAGTGACACACATCCTGTGGTCCCGTTTTGTGTGGGTTGTATTATTGTATACATCACTACTTAACACGTTTGTGATTTTTATTTTTATCTACTTAGAAGTATCTTGTATCTTAGCCAATAATTTGATTCTTCTGGCTACTCCCACATGTACAACCAAGTGAAAATTTGAGTCCCAATAATTTAATTAATTAAATAAACTTCGACGAGATCAGCATTTGTTGAGGCTATGCGCATTTATTGCTAATGCATTCGTATTGAACATACTTCGATTTAGCAAGTTGCAAAGGGTACAGCTAAAAATTTACTCATTTTTTTCCACCCAATTATTTAATCCTTATTAAAAATAGCTTTTTTTTAAGTAAAAGTTGAAGATCAAGCTAACAAAATATTTAACATTCACTAATGATTTTTCTATTTAATTTTCAAACTTGCAATCTCTCACATGAAAAATATTGTCTTTACCACTAGACCAATGACTGATTCTCTTTGTTAAAAATAGTTATTTATTTGTTATTATATTACAAAATGCTAACAATTGTTTATTATAAAAAATACTTATTTTCTCATATTTATGTAGATTTTATAACATCTAAATCATAAATAATTATGTATGTTTGTTTAAGTCTGCTTATGGTTACAAGCATAAGCATGTGCTAATAAATAGCTTTAACTAAGAAAGAATATATAAGTTGATTGCCTCGATCGATTCTTTTTTAAAATATACTTATGTTATTGTATTTATTGAGAAATATATAAAAATCATGTTTAAAAAATAAAAATATATCGCATTCGGAATTTTTACTCTTATTCTACATAAATTTCCCACTGCGCTCTGTATTTTCCTCAAATTTCGTTTGTGATATAGTGCTGGGACGAAAGTATATTCAGAGTATGTTTGGTTGGAGTGAGAATAGACTATTTTTGACACAAGACTATTCGGAATAGCTTGATTTATGTTTGGCTGGGGTTAAATAGCTAAAATAGGGAATTCAAGTCTTTTGCCTTATTAGAATAGTCTATTTTTACAAAAAAGTTAGATTTAGCTATTCTAATAAGATAAATGACAAAAGAGTTATTCTAGCTATTATTGTTTTACAATCAAACATACTCTTAAGAAATGAGAATTGATTTCATATTTATTTTCAAATTTACTGACTTATATATTATTTTTATATAGTTTAAAGTAAAATATTATGATACTGTAAAATTGATTTTTATTTATAGCATGAAAATTTTATGTAATCACCTTCATTCACATTTGATTCTATAGCTTGAAAGCATGATTCCGCCTCTGATCTATATTTCCAACTCAATTTATGAATTTGGAACTCATGGTTAGTGTAATGCGGCCATATTGTGTCGTGTTTCGGCATACCGTGCTTAGGTGTACACGGAACAAGACCGTGCCGCGACAATACATCAAAATTTCTAGACGTACTGTGTCGTGCTACACAGTGTCGGAGATGAACACAACATGTTTAAAAGCATGACACGGTTTTGAACGACGTACCGTGCCAATTGTTTTTTTTTAGATTTTAATAATTTGTTACTTTAAAATGTATAAATGTTCAAAAAAATATGGAAAACTATTCAGAAAATTGACAAATTAGATTAGTTTCTTTCTTTTTTAATATTTTGTAATGTTTTTGTGTTTTGAATTTTTGATATAATTTGGAAAAACAGTTATTAGTAATAAAAAATGAAACAAAAATTTGAAAAATAATCTGAAAAATAGAAAAATTAGACGTGTTGTCCCATACCGTGTATATGTCGTACTCGTGTCTAGACATGCTGTACTTACCAGTGCCGATTTAAAAGAAAACCAAACACAACACAATTTAGAATACGGTACGGACACATCTTAACACGGAACGTCTAAGACGTACCGTATTATATTGTGTCCTTAATCGTATATGCCAGTACTGTCAGGTACACGCTGTGCTTTTGCAATACCCTACTCTTGCTTATCATCCTCTCTAAAAAAAAGGATCAATGTATAAAGAGGAGGGTTGCAATGCCTCATGTCTTTCAAACTTCATCTACCTCATATTTTATATCTTCGTTTTCAAAGTCCAAATTGTCAATCCGAACCATTCAACATGATACCCATACTAAAATATGCATGGGGATGAAATTTTATATTTTTTGAAAATTATTTACTATTTTTTAAGATGGGTACAAAATCACTGTTTTTGAACCGTTCAAAAAACAGTGATTTTCTATCCATCTTAAAAAATAGTAAAAAAATTTCAAAAATTATAAAATTTCATCCAAACCATATTTTAGTATAGATATCATGTTCAAGAATCGATAATTTAGATTTTAAAAATAAAAATATAAAATATGATGAGGAATGAAAATCACGAAACATTGAAACCCTCCTCATCTATAAAACACTAACAAATGCATTTCATAGTTTCTACTGATTCGAATCAATCATCAGCTATCTTGTACAGTGAACAATTCCTATCATACATAAATATTGACGATAGTACTCGTAGTCAGACTGTGTCAGCTTTATTCTCAAATTTTTACCGACCATTCAAAATGTTTAACATTTATAATAATACTTGGATGACTTTTGGAATAAACCTTTTCTTGCTCGAACAAACAGGCAATTTCGGTTTTGTCATTGCGTTGATTTCAATTTAATGTCCTCTCTCGATATGAATGAAGGCTGTTTATTTTCAATTTTCATAGGCATTATTAAGTTTTAAAATTTATCTGAATTTTTTTCGGCTTATACAAAGGTTCAAATGCGATCACTCGATCGGAATCTGTATATATTTCATATAATATTTTGTATATTTTATAGGATCGAGTTTTGTGTTCGGTCCATTATTGTCCATCAATCATTTCTAATTAACTAATAATATATATAGCTCAAAAGAACAGTGTTAATTTAAGAATAACACTATTTATTTCAGCTAACTCATATTTAAATCAAGAACTTCCAACTATTTTTTTGTTTATCTTTTGTAGATTAACTTACTATTTTATTAATCTAACAAAAAATTGAATTAGCTACGATTCTCAATTTTAAATTAGTTCTATTCTTTAGTTATTCTTTGTTTTGTCCAAATGCACTATGTTCTTTGTGTCTTTCGTAGACTCAATTTTTATCTTTGAAATTTGCAATGTGAATTGAGAGAAAACCGTCAGGAGTTCTCACACAATTATTATGAAACATAACATAGTGTTAATTTGAGGTAACATGACACTTGTAAAGCAATCAATTGCCAAAATTTTTATTTATATCATATTAAAAAAAAAACTAATAAACCATATTTTGTGGGGAATTCCAAAAATACCCAAGTCGCCAACTCAATTTGCGACTTCATTCTTGGAAGGCTGCATGTTGGTTTGGAGGCCCTAATATTTTTAAAATTGCTCAATTTGGAGTGTTTTCGGAATCAATTGATCTTTAAGTAATTTCACAAAATAACAACAACAACAATTTATATCAACACTTATTTATTTCTCCGGCAAATTCCGAACTTCAAAAAAAATTAACTTGCAGTTCACAAGTCAGACATAGCGAAATTTTAGAATAGTAAATGAGAATAGAGAAAAAATAGTGATTTTCAGATTAGTGTGAAAATGGTGCTATTCGGATTAGTAAAAATATTGTTTGGATTGTATATGTGGAATAGTGAATAGCTGTAACTAATAAAGAATAGTGTTAACAATGTATTAATTAAGAAAAAAGATAGGTAAGTGGGATCTCAAATGAATTGTCATGAAGTGAAGATAGTGGAAAGTGGTATCAAATTTGTTATTTCGATATTGTATTGGCGGAACTAAAAGGGAAATATTTTTTTTCTCTCATTCACATTTCCGAATAGTAGCTATTTCAACATTTACAAGAAATAGAGAATAGTAGTTATTCTAGCTATTCTGAATAGCAAAAATATTTTTTGAATGCACATTGCTATTCGGAATAGCCTCTATTCTTGTTATTTTTGTGTCATCCAAACATAGCCTAAAAGTCTTTCTTTTTCACCCTGTTTCGAAAAAGAAGAATAATGGGTGAACACTGACGGACTATTACATGAAACAGAAACTTATTCTCAAAATGGTTTATTCATGAAGTAAAAAAAGAATGGACTTTTATAAACACAAGTTGTCATGGTACAAGCTTGTCAAATTAAATATTTATTGGATAATGTTTCTAACGGGAAGAGAACAAATTGATGAGCAAGGGAACCTGAGAAGAATCAGAAGATATAGGCTGGTGATAAGTATTCCCTGTTAGCTGCTAGCCTCCAAAATACCGAAAGCAAAATTTTAAACCTTTTGTCTTGTCTTAGTCTCTCCTTTTTTTTGGTTGTATTTATGTTTAATAATTTTCTTTTGAGATAGAAAAATAAATATCTAGCCTTCTCACTTTTATTATTGTCTATAAAAGACCGTTATCTGAATTTTGAATTCACGACCTCTCACACAAAAGTATTTTTTTTATCATTAAATCAATGACTGATTCTTATATTTCTACTTTATAATTATTCACTTTTTGTACCTTAAAAAAATATTTTCATCTTTTTATGTTAAAGTAACAAAATTCTTCCATTCTGGCCATCACTTCAATACATGTCACATCTCTTTATTAATTTGATTTATCATTACTTCTCATAAAAGAAGAGACAATTTGTTGACCACTAAAATAATTTTGAAGTACAAAATAATATGTTTTAAGATTTCTTAAAAGCAAAAGAATTAAAAAAAAATCTTTTATAAATCTTAGTAATAACTCCTTCCCATCCACTCCATTAATTAATTATGTCTGGTCAATAGTTCTCAATTTTTAATCGTTACTCATTAGCTCTCTAACACAAAAGGTTGCAGTTACCATCTAAAAAATATTATACTAGCAAATTGTTTTGAAAGAATTATTTTATTGCTTCTAATTTTTTTTTTCCACTTCAAAGTTCTGCTTTACTGGAGTAAAATGGAGGACTTCTAAGTCGATGAACTCTTCTATTATTTTGGAAGCACCATTCTGCAACAAGCAATTACAAGTTAATGAAGTGCGAGCATCATAATATGACACTTCATTTTTTTTAAAATGTATGGTATAATAGAAAAGAGGTTTGGAATTAAATTTTCTAACTATTTAATATTTACATTTTTTTTTAAGGACAGCTAGCCAGTAACCGGCCATGATATATTGATAAAAAAAGTTATTTACATCTCCTAAATGGAGTTTTCTCCTAAAAGTTATTGATAAAAAAAAGTTATTCACAAAAATTTATTATATGGATTTAGAACATTCAATCTACCACACAAAAAGTATTATCTCTTTTTTAATTACTAGATAAAAAGATGATATAATTATATAAAATCTTATTGTTTTTTCGAAGGGTTCGATAAATGTTTGGCATGGCATATCAAATAATTAATGTTTCGAAGGGTTTCTAAAAGGTAACTCCTTGCATGTTCAAATAATTAAAATAGTCTGAGTGAAAGCACAGCCACTTTCTCTTCTTGAATTGTTGCTCTGAGTAATTATACTGCCAAAAGAATATTTTTCTTCCAACACTTGGCACATCTTTCTTTTGCAAACAAACAAATATAACAATAATTCACATATTTTAATAGTCAGTTTTTTTTTTTTTTTAAAAGAGGCGACTGGCGCCCATTTGTTTCATTGAAACAAATAACCACTCACAAGATTTCTTTTACTAAAAAATTACAACGCTCAAATTTGTCAAAAAATGCCGGTACCGGTTTCAACTTTCAACACACATACCCTTCCTTGACCAGTCTCTTAACCTTTTATTTAATAGCCAGTTAGAAGACAAATGTAGGAGATTACGACCTTTAACATAATTTTAATGCGTCTAGTTGCAAAGAAGACTAGATTACTAGAAAGCTATTGGATTTGGCCAAATCAATGGTCAAAAAGCTTTTATGCCCTTATCTGAGATTCTGGCATGTATGATTGGAAGACCCAAAAACCTAAAATTTATACAATTCGGTGGGGCTTTCCATGCTGATGCACTAAGCATCTTTTTAGAAACCATCAAAAGCTTTTCAAGCACTAAACCATATCAGGTGCATCATGCATGCCTCCCTCCAGCATGAAGGTATGATGGTAACAATTATATACGCACATAGCAGCTGTTGTGATTCCATGGGAAATTGAAAAGTTTGAAAAAAACGATGCTTTTAAAAGTTTTTTATCATAGTCAATTTGATTATATAATGGTGGTTTAGTTTGCTTTATATTGGAGTGTGTAATGGGACTAATGGTGGTCTATTTTGCTTTATTGTCCTTTATACAACATTTCAAATTTCTCACGGAAATTGACGTAGAAAGTAAATTTACCTAGGCAAATAAACATTGTTCTCTTAATTATAGCCGTTATCTTTAGTTTGTTTTCTTCAAATACAGTGAATTTTTCTTTTGCTTTAAACTTACCACGTTGTAATTTATTTCAATGTCAAAATGTTTATAAGAAACTTATTTTTCCAAATTATAAATCCTAACTGTTTTAACTTCATATGTCACAAGCATCTAACCAAGCCCAAATTTTAAAGGTCAGATTTTTTAACTTTGTGCAAAGGTTCAAATTAAATCTTCCCTAATTTAATTCTCACAGCAGGAATTTTTTTTGAGTAATAATTCTTACAACAGAAATTGACCACAATTTTTTTACCAGAGTAATCATCTATGAATTAACTGCTTGGTGAAACTTACTATTTGACAACTATTTCCTGTGTACTTGAAATAATTAAAAACATAGTGGCCCTGGACATGGACATGTCTGCTAAAACATGTGATACAAAATCATCTTGATTGTAATCAACCATCCATTTCCGTAGTTATGCAAAGAAAAGTAATAGTTTTAATTCAAGGACAAAAGGAGGTGGGCCCACTTGTACAGAATTTTTGTGTGAAGAAGAGTGGTTTATTGAGAACATGCAACTCTAAGAATATTTGCCTCATCAATCATTGAAGCAATTTGATGCCTCCATTAATGACCCATTTCTTTATTAGGCAAAGCCATCTGTGATATATCTAGGTGATTGGACTTTTGCACTTGTAATCCTTCCTGGTTCTCTAATTACATAATATGTTGCTTAAATTTAAAATTGAAAACACATTATATGCAGTTTATGGGTCATGTAGGATCTGAGACTAACAAGTTGCAAGGGAAAAAATATTAAAAAAAAAAGAAATACCTAATTTAAGCATAACTGCTGACAAGATGTTTCCTGTTATATTTAATGGACAATCATCAATAACATAATATATCTTCTTCAAAATGTACACTTGTTCCATAATTATTAAGTCATCAGTACAATTTTTTTTTCCTTCTAATACATAATACCCTGTTGTTTAGTTTAGTTGTATTAGCTTATAGTCTCATGAAACCGGCTAATTAGACAACATTTGAGCTATTAATTTAGGCCAAGGGGGCATTTTCTCAAAGAAAAAAATATCAGTTGTCTATGTAATGCGGTGTGTATCATTAACAAAATATATACAAATAAATTAAGCAATACTTGAACTCGGTGCACACTAGCATTTTAAAGCTAATTAACGGAACATATCAAAAATATTTATGTTAATGCCAACAACGCCTTGATGCCTTGAATAGAAAAGAGCTCTCTGCAATATGTGTATTAGTGTGTATAATGATTCTACTTGGAATTGCGTCCATAAAGAAAATTATTTCAGGGATATATTAGCAAAATCTTTCAGAAAAGGCTGACTACCTAGCATCCCAGAAACAGTACCTAGAAATTCATACCAGTACTGGGAACATAGATGATAGATCCTTGGCTTTACTGGCAACCAGAAATAAAAATCATTAAAAGCACAGTACCTTTTATTACCCATTTCTCATGATACCAACACAATAATTCAAACTATAATTGGCAACACATAAAACAAAATCACAAATCCAGGGAAACCAAATCTCTTTCCATTAAGAAGCTCATAGATAAAACCATATAACAAACAGAGACTTGGACAAAGTTTCTCCACTGAAAAGTTAAGACTACATAGATTCTACACAAAACAAAATTAGAGCACTGATGCAAGGAAAAAAAATATCAACCCTAGATAGGCCTGCTTCTCTTTTGAGCGGCTCGTGTGTCAGATCGAACCGCACCGGCTGAGTCCTCTGAGTCGACCGATCGGGCAAAGGAAGTGGAGAGCTCTGCGTAGAGGTCAACCACCCTCCTTATGTTGTTGTTGAGTTCTCGAATTAGACCGACATTTCTACCGAGATTGTCAGGTAGTTTTGACTCATGGTTCTGATTTATCTCATTTATTAAAAGCCTGTTCTGCTCAAGTATGCTTTGCACTTGCACAAAACTCTTTTGAAATGCTTGCATCACCTTGCTATCTCCTTCCATGTCCCTTGTTATTTTTACTTCTGGCTAATTTGTATCTCCTCTCTCAGCTTGATTGTAATCAACACCTGGAATTGCAAGAACATAAATTTGTTACGAATAGGCAAGGGCTAGATTTATAGTACAAAAGGGACTTGTCTGGAATTTACAAAATATGCCAAACGTAGGTACCAAATTGCAAATTGGTTGAACTACATTAAATAGCGATATAGAATAGAAGGAAGAAGG
Source organism: Carex parvula (assembly GCA_025461045.1). Classification (NCBI taxonomy): domain Eukaryota; kingdom Viridiplantae; phylum Streptophyta; class Magnoliopsida; order Poales; family Cyperaceae; genus Carex; species Carex parvula. The sequence continues at coordinate 69,341 of JAJGRW010000689.1, read as the reverse complement.
GAGAAAATCAAGGATGATTGATAGAGGGCAGAATATATTGGGAGAAGGAAGGAGAAGCAAACAAGGTACGGGAGGCAAAAGGCAATGTTAAAAGGGGAGCAAAAGGCAAGTAAAAAATAAAAAAAACAGGGGGTTTTCTGCACTTGTATACTTTTCAGAAATGGGAATCAGATGGAAAAAGCTGGAGTCTTTCTCTTTCTAATGTGATAACGCACAAAACAAAAGCTGACCCGCATCAGATAAAGCTCGCATTGGAAAAATTACCACCGTTTTGTCTGCTAAAAATCAAATTTCTAAAACAAAAAAATCCCAAAGATTTTTTTTTTCAAGTGATATTTTTAGTACCGGGGTTCCTGATCGGTTGATTTTCTCCTTCGCGACCAATTTAAACAACCGGCATATCACAAAACTCACAATCTCGCTCCTCCGAAGTTTAGAATAATTTTATAAAATCCAAGTGTCGGCGTCTCAACAAATAGTATTAAAGAAGTTAAGTAGATTTGTTTATTGAATAAAGAAGCTAATTAATTGAAATAGAAGAAAAAACAGAAAGCCCATTCTAGACAGCCTTGGGAACATTGAACATTTCTAGAGAGAGAAAGAGAGAGATTCTTGTAAATTGTGGACATACCTGAGAAACTTGGAAATCTTGAACATTCTCCAGTAGAGAGAGAGAGAGAGACAGAGACAGAGAGAGGAAATCTCAGAGAGGGAACAGAGGAGGGATGCAGAAAGGACGGGATTAAATCGAATCAGGAAGGAAAGGTACACACTCTCCTGCATATATATAATACAAAAAAGAGCACAAAAAAAAAACACCTAAAAGAGAGTAGACGGGATTAAATCGAATCAGGAAGGAAAGGTACACACTCTCCTGTAGATATATAATACAAAAAAGAGCACAACAAAAAAACACTGAAAAAAGAGAGTAGAGAGGGATCCGTATCCTCCCAGGTACCTGACTGAACCTGACCGAAACGGACGGCCCAGATTTACTCTCAGCCGGTGATTACTCGGATGGCGCAGGGGTATTATTTGTGCTTTGAGATTCGTGCCAATTTAGAAATCTGGGTCAGGTTACTCGGGCCGTCCGTTTCGGTCAGGTTCAGTCAGGTACCTGGGAGGATACGAATTCGAGTATAGAGAGAGGGGTAGATTCGTCAGTCATGGAGGGACCTTTTTCTAGTAATCTCGCTACACCGCTACAATAACAACAGCTCAGACCGGATCTTCTTCCCTTGTTCTTCTGCGGCGCTTTCGGTGAGACCCTTCGTGCGGCTTACTGGTGTTCCTTGTTGGAGTCTTGGAGAATGTACATCTTGCAACTGTAAAAGTCAGCATGTTAAATCAACAGTTTAAAAAATTATATCTTAAACTTATAAAAATAATTCATATCCGATTTTAAATTTATGAGACTCGTCAAACATTTAACATATATTTTGTTTTTACATTACTGTAATAAGACTTGCAAACTAGATGTTACTGTTAATACGATTTTATATAAGATATTTAAATCAATAAACTCGCTAATCAAATGACTTTACATCTCTCGAACAAATGTTGCAATAGCCGCATCGAAATATGTAATTTTTTTCAATTGAGATGCAAGTGCTCTTAGAACAATTTGCCACATTTTTTTTTATTTCAGACCACTCAAGTTAGGAACAATTAGATTTCTGCCAGACTCGTTTGCCCGTTAATCCATTTTCGGATTCCTCCATGTTATTTATGGGGGTTTTGGATCATTCAAATTCCAAAAATATTCAAGTTTAAATTCAGAGAGCTATAAATGGAATCTTCATTTCTTGGAAGAATTTTGCTAGCCCTACTTTATATCAAAGCGTCCCAAAAATTAGAATGGCGAATGTACTTTTTTTTTTATAAATGCTCATATGCTTTTAAAATGAGGCTTAAGTACCAGGAGTGAAAACGGAGCGAATATCAGACGGATTGTAATACAGATACGGATCGAATCGGATATTTATTAAAATAATATAAAATTAATTAAAAATACTAAAGTTCATAGTATTTATTTAATTATAATAGTTAATAACATAATTTTTTCATAATATATATTAAAATATATGTTATATATCTACTTTTCGGATACATATAATTGAAATAAAACCATATCAGTATTTATATTCTACGGATATTCAGATATTGGATATCCACTTCTAATTTGTTGAATACGAATTGAATAGGAATTAGATATTATCGTTACCTTTTTCACCCATGGGCTTAACGCCTTAAAATGCCAAGATAAAATTAATGAGCTGTACAAGTTCAATTCGGCAGGCCTTTGAGAAAGTATCAATACTGAACTTGAATCAAATAAGGCCTTGAAAATTGAAATGTGCCTCTATAAGGCCTCAACATGGAAATTGAAATGAGTATACAGGGAAATTTTTTATTGGTAGTAATTAACAGAAAAGAAGAGAGACAAATGGTAAGATTACAATAATATTTATATTGGTAGTAAGATTGGTAAAATTTCTACCGATCTAAACCAGTTTGTTTTTTTTTCTTTTTAATTTTTTTAGTAAAATATTTTTTTACAAAATAGATAAAGTATCTTAAAATTTAGATATATCAAAACATTCTATCTATTTTTTGAATTTTTTTTTATATTTTACAAGAAATCAAATATAAAAATTCTCTCCATCTATACATCAGATTAAAAAAAAAGTTAAGATCAGTTGAAATTCTACTGATCTTACTACCAATATAAATATTAATGTAATCTTACCATTTGTCTCTCTTCGTTTTATGTAATGCGGTATCTGCTTTGGATATAAAGCAGCGATTTAGTCTTTCTTATAAATTTTTTAATAAATAATTAATTGTAGTTTCGGCTGTTACGGAAACTTTATTTGAGAAAACATTTACGCTACCTTCGCCCAATGGTGCATTTGGATGAGGGGTGTCAATGGTTACGATGCGGGTAGAGTAAAAGCATTTTCATACTCATACTCGCTAAGAATTGACCTTACTTATATTCTACTCATACCCATTAAGAATTGACTTTATTTTATCCTACTCTTATCCGTTAAAATTATCGGGTAATGAAACGGTAGCGGGTGAATAACGAATAATACTAATATAAAATTAGTTTTATTATATTTTACAAATAGAACATAAAAAATTATTGATTTTACACTTAAACAATCACATTACTAATAAAAAAAAATTGTGCAATCAATTCAACTAATTTTTTTTTATAAAGCAAGAGAATTCAAAAACACAATCTCTTTGAATAATTTTATAACTTAACTAAATAACAAAACGTGCAAATAAAAGTAATATGTTAATAGTTTTTATGGTAAAACACTAAATAACAAAAGTTCACCACTAATTATTGTTCAAATTATATTATATGAAATATTTCGCAAATAAATTTCACCATCACACTAATTATTACTCAAACATTATTATAAATTTTATTTTTATACAATTACCTTATAGGGTAACGGTACGAAATATGTTTTACCTGTACCCTTATCCGTTTAGATAACGAAAAAAAATCCTTACCCATACACATACCCGATAAGCTAACGAAAAAAATTTACCCATACCCGCCTTATCGAATACGGTAAACGGTTAAAAAGGTATCATTGACACCTCTATTTGGATCTTCAAAGTATAATAATAGTACTTTTTGAATTAGGTGTAAATTACATAACAAGGAAAAATATCAATTTGAATAGTGTGGAAAGAATTATAATATTTGTTATTATAAATGATGAGTTAATAAAAAAACCACTGACCAAGTTCTATTTCGGAGAGAAAGGAATGTATTTAAATTACGGAATTCCTCAAATTGTGAAATTGGGTATAAAATGATAAGCAAACTCATTTGGACTTTATATAGTTGAGATATTCACAAAATCTTTAGGCATGATAACGTACGACACAAGATTATTCAAAGAGAATTAGATAAACATAACACTATAAAAACAGAACAGGCAGGCTACATTTAATTAAGCTAAAGCTTTTCTATATACACATTACATATATCTAAACTATCCATATGAATCGTTAATTAGCACAATACCATAACAACACAGAACAGCCACATTTCTTCTCAAAAAACACAGAACAGCCATAGTCTAACACCCATTCCCACCCCATAAACAAGATCCCAAAATTTCAGCTCATATTAGGAGCTGTTTTCTAAAACATTCCACACTACAAACATCACGGAATAATTACCGACCATTAGATCAGAAACGGCCAAGCCGGCACCATCCGATTTGTATTTGCATTATCTTTATTCTGTTATAATTTATTAATTTTGAATCCTGATTTATTTAAAGAACTTGCAATTTAAAAATGAGTACACCCAAACAGCATCTTATTGGATATTTGCACTTATTTCATATTTAGTAAGGTAAGAACTTTTGATAAAATGACTTTCATTTCTGATTCTTTCATTCTATAATTCTGTATGGAGTACAAATTAATTGAAACTTTTGGTCTGATTATTTGATGTTGTTTTTTTTATTTCCTGACAAAAAAATTACCATTTTGTGGAATAAAGTGCCATGTTTATTTTGACTGGAGGTTTTCTTATGTTCCGGTGATTTTAAAAATACTTCTATTTTTGGAGGGATACCGTATATACTCTATAGCCTGTATCTACATTGATCGCAGTTGTTCTCATTAATGAATTTGTACCCCTGTACTGGTACAGAAGTCTCTAAGATTGTGACTAAAGGACATTAGCCTACTAATTCCTAAAGGTACTACTAATTAATTAAGCCTTCATTTGAGAAATTTGATCCTAACACTACGAGTCCTTTTGTCAATTTGTACAGATTGGAAAAGCTGTATGGAAAGAAATGCTTCGTAGGATACCACTCAACTCAGATTCTGGAACCCGTCAACACATAGACTTTGGGCTCCTAACTTAAAAGTTTGCCTTTTGTACCCTTGGTACCCTCTTCTTATTATTTCAACTTATTTTCTTCTTTGCTTATATTAGCCAAGGTAAGAAAAGGGTAGAGGTGGAGAGGTAATACCAAGCCCAAAATGCAAATCAGGTAAAAAGTAGACAGCAGTCGTTCTCTCTTTCATTTGCATCAGTTGTTTAATGCTCAACAGTCAGTTCATTTCGTCAAATTTCAATTTCAATTTTTTTTGGCTAAAAGAAAAAAAAATGAATATGCTTTTAGTTGTAAATTGTCTATTGCTTCATTTATATGCATTTGGCTTCAAGTACTTTATATATTCTTTCTTTTTTTTGTTTCAGTTTACATTTTTCGCATTCATTCAGAACGCATTCTTCAAATTCACAAATATTGAATTCTGCAAGAAAAATAAATAGAAGACCTAATTATGACAATCTTATGTCTACATGCTTATTCTATTAAGCTTGGGTTCAAAGTTGATCGAAGCAAATTCAAGTTCTCTTTACTTTGGTCCGGTCTCATTAGAAGCAAGCAATCACTCCCATACAGGGCACATATTATGCTGCATCTTTGGTTATGAAAATTGAATCTGAATTGTGTATTTACCATTTTGCCTGTTTGACTCAGCTTTGAAGACCTAAATGAGCATCAGCAACAAAGTTTCTTATGTGCATTGGAAGATCTCCGGGTTAGTATCTTAATTTGTAACTATTGTGTTGGATTTATTGCCAACCTCGTTGGATTTAATGCCAACATTGAGCATATATGTAATCTAATTATGGATTGTTTACTGTCATATATGGTTGTCAATTAAAGTGATCAAATAAGGTAATAGACAATCAATATATTCATTAGGATGTGTTCTATAAATGTGTAGAACAATTTAGGCAAATATCAAATCATTGATGGACTGATTCTGAGATTTGCAATTCAGAAAACTGCCATTTAAGAGGATTGTGTGGGCTACACGGATATCAATGCGTCCGCACGGATTTTGATGCGACAGCACGGTTTTTGATGCAGTCGCACAAAATACCTTTTTCAAATTGGCAGATAACTAGATAGGTTACTATATATAAGGATTGGTCCCCAAGGCACAAGATAACACAGAAAAGCACAGAAACTGAAAATACGTTTTTCTCTTTAGAAAAATACAGCTCTGTGTGCTTTCTCTTCTTCTTCTACCATCAAAGAATAGAGAAGAGAAATCCATTAGAAAATTTGGAAAGGACTTCTCAAGGGTCATATCTTGCTGTCTTGGAAGACTTATTCCTACGACTATATGACAAAACAACAAGAAGGGCTTCTTGCCATTAGAGTCTAGTCTCGTGCTCAAGGAGACGGTTGGCGATCTCTTAAAGGATCGAGTTATTTCATTGAAACATCAATGGAATCAGGTATTATGTTCCGCACTTAATATTTATGTTTTATGAGTCGGCTTTGGCATATGACGGTCCTTAGGTTAAGGTGGGGAACTGTTTCTCCTTCCTCGGGGTGTAAGTGTTTGACCCCTAGATGAGATGTAATTGTTTGATCTCTAGATAAGGCGTAATTGTTTGACCTTTATGATTTCCCAACAAGTGGTATCAGAGCCTTCATATGCCGAAAGATTAAGTCTTTTAGGATCTAGAGAGAATTATGAATTATTGATGATTTTTTCGTTGATTTTTGTTGAATTTTTCTATATTGTTTTAGATCTGAAAATTTTGGTTTGGAGAACACAAAACTTGTAAGCGTTTATAGCCATAATTGTCTATTTTTCAGTTATTAAGTTTGTCAGAATTTACTAGAACATTTCTAATTCAAATCGTAAAATTCTAATTAAAATTCGGTCCTGACAGAGTTTGTGCGACCCTCTTTGCGGACGCATAGAGGCCACACAAAATTCCGCATAAATTTTAATAGAAGTTATGGAATTTAGGGTTTTGGTGAAATTTATTTTTTAATAAATTTTCTAAAACAAAATATACAAATTTGGAATTAAACTTCTAAATTTGAAAGGTTATATAAATTTGGAATTAAATTTCTAAATTTGAAAAGTTATTTAAGGTGCTTCCAAAATTAAGAAATCTCTCTAGATCATGGATCAATTCAGCATAATAAATGCAGTTTTATAGTTACACAGAAAAAGATGCGGCCGCACGGATTTTGATGCGATCGCACGGTTTTTGATGCGGATGCACAAAATACCTTTTTTAAATTGGCAGGCCGGAAATTTTTTTGTAGGGGCCGCACAACTCTCTAGAAAATTACAGAATAGTTTTTGAGATTAAAAATGCAGTTATTATGATGCAATTATATATATATTTATTTAATTGCACTTTTGTTTTATGGCTAAGATATAAATTATAATTCTTATAAAGGCATTAAAGTTATATGTATCTTGAATTGAATTAATTGAGTCCTAATTGTACCCAAAGGTACCTCTTTTGACAAGATTGATTTAAATTCATTTTACAAAAGGATATTAGGTGTGCATTTAATGGATGCAATCATTTATCGGCCCAAAGGAAGATAATGGTTGTTGAAATTATTTGTACAAGTGAGTGATAATAAAGTATAGTGATGACCAAAATTTTTTACACATATGTCAACATTGTCGGCCCAAAGGAAGGTATGTTGATCGGTATGTTCTAGGTTATCAGTACCTTATCTTGCGCCAAAGTATCATAAGAAATTGACCCGTTACCCAAAGGTAGCCGCTTAATGGAAACCGATACTTTGGTTTTAAGATGGTTTTTTAAGGCTCATAGAATATGATGATTTATTAAGATAAGTTGTGATACTATGAATGTAACAATGTCTAGGAAAGTTCTGTCTAGGCAAGTCGGAATTCGAAGTGAATTCTTAGGGATCCCTAACTTACCTGGGAGCTTACCTGGTTGTGAAATTCGTGTGTATAGTGACAAAAGAAAAAAAAAATCATCTCATATATTTTGAGCAATTTGGGCCTTTATTTGAATGTGATTTATAAATTCAGATTTTTTTTTATTTATTCGTGTTGTTCTTTGTGATTTTTTGTTCGTGATTTTTCAGTTAGCATTGTTAAAGGTCTAAACAACATTTTTTATGTTGAATGGAACCAACTTCAAATTTTGACATGAGAACATAATAATAGTTCTCGGTGTCAAGGATCTAGACCTTGCATTAAGGAGCTATGTCCCACACTTACGGATAAGAGTACTTCTGATGATCAGAAGGAAAATAAAAAGTGGGACAAATCAAATTGCATGTGTCTTATGATAATGAAGAGGTCCATTAAGAGACATTAAGGGACGCGATTTCATATTTGATTGTTATCATTAAGGAATTTTGTAATCCCACAGAACATTCAGTATTTGAGACGACAAATGCAAATTTTTGAGGATGTTGAGTTTGCGGGGGGAGATACAATAATGGATTTGAATTCGAATAAGAGTATGCAAATATTCCCACAGGTGTTGTGAGTTTTATGGACATAGATCTCATTTAACTCAAAATACAAGTATCTTTAACGGAACCATTATTGACGACCAAACTCAACATAATCAAACAACACAAAGTCAGATTTTAGAATCTCTAGAAGATGTTGTTGTAGGCCAGATTGTTTCAGACAATCCTGGAATTCCTCGAGAAAATTCAGAAGTGCCAATAAGAAAATAAATCAATGACTGACAATGACATTGGAAAAAATTGCCTCATTACCTAAAGAAACGAGACCCATTAGTTTCAAATAGATATTTAAAACTAAAAGGGATTCGAAAAGTAATGAGGAGTAATATAAAGCTCGTCTTGTCAATTAAAGTTTTAGAGATTTTTTCTTTGGTTTCATTTAATGAATGCAAGCATTAACCGGCCCAAAGGAAGGTTGATGATTGTTAAAATTATGTGTACATAGAGTATAGTGATGATTATTATGTTTTATGTATAATCAATATTGTCGGCCCAAAGGAAGGCATTATTTGAATCATCAATACTCTATTTTCGAAAGTCTCTTTAAAGATTATATTAGCATTAGTTACGCACTTTAATTTGGAGTTTTAGTTGATGGATATTAAGAGAGCGTTTCTAAATTGTGACATTAATGAAACAATCTATATGGTGCAACTAGAAAACTATGTGTCGGGAGACACAAAGTCTATGGTGTGCAAACTTAAGAAATTCATCTATGAACTAAAGAAAGTGTCTCAACAATAGTATTGCAAAATTCATAGTGAGATTATCTCGTTTGGTTTTGAGATAAATTTATTGAATGAATTTATATACCTTAAGTTCTGTGGGAGTAAGTTTGTATTTCTATGTGGATATCATATTGCTTGCCAATATTGATATAAATATGTTGCAAGAAACTAAGAACTTTCTGATAAAGAATTTAGAGATGGAAGATCTTAGTGATGCATCATTTAAAATACGGAACAATGCTAAACTAAAGTAAGGTAAAGTAAAGGAAAGAGTACAGAATGGTGAATTGAAAATAGAACATGTAGGAACAGACTCTATGTTAGCAGATCCTCTTACTAAGGGATTGACACCGGCTAAGTTTGAAGAGCATGTTGCTCATATGGGTGTAATCTCTATTGAGGATATTCAGTTTTAGTGGGAGTCTGTTATTTGTAATTTAATGTTTTATTTTTCATTGTAATTTTGAATATGTAACTTGTAACATGTAATAAGTGTTATATATATATTATGAAGTTTTGACATTCTGTTTTCTGATTATGTTTGACCTCTAATTTAGTTAGTTTATGAAATTCAGATTCAAGATTTAAGTTGGAGACCAAGTTAGAAATAGGCATGTGAAGATCACAATTGCATGTAATTTCTATGCTACACATCTACATCATGATTCATGTCATTCAGCTATATTAGTGATGTGATTATTGAGGATTTTGTTGCGAATAAATGTGACGAATGCCGCTTTAGTCCTTTGCTGATATAGTTGATGGATCGAATTGTTTGAAAATATACAAGGAATACAGTAAAGACATGTGCGCACATAAGGAACACAATGCATAATTAAAAAGTCATAACATATTGCTTAAGTGGGAGATTGTTGGATTTATTGCCAACCTCGTTGGATTAATACAAACATTGAGCATATATGTAATCTAATTATGGATTGTTTACTGTCATATATAGTTGTCAATTAAAGTGATCAAATAAGGTCATAGATAATCAATATATTCATTAGGATGTGGTCTATAAATGTGTAGAACAATTTAGGCAAATATCAAATCATTGATGGACTGATTCTGAGATTTGCAATTCAGAAAACTGCCATTTAAGAGGATTGTGTGGGCTACACGGATTTCAATGCGTCCGCACGGATTTTGATGCGACAGCACGGTTTTTGATGCAGTCACACAAAATACCTTTTTCAAATTGGCAGATAACCAGATAGGTTACTATATATAAGGATTGGTCCCCAAGGCACAAGATAACACAGAAAAAACACAGAAACTGAAAATACATTTTTCTCTTTAGAAAAATACAGTTCTGTGTGCCTTCTCTTCTTCTTGCACCATCAAAGAATAAAGAAGAGAAATCCATTAGGAAATTTGGAGAGGATTTCTCAAGGGCTATATCTTGCTGTCTTGGAAGACTTATTCCTACGACTATACGACAAAACAACAAGAAGGGCTTCTTGCCATTAGAGTCTAGTCTCGTGCTCACGAAGACGGTTGGCGATCCCTTAAAGGATCGAGTTATTCCATTGAAACATCAATGGAATCAGGTATTACGTTCCGCACTTAAGATTTATGTTTTATGAGTCGGCTTTGGCATAGGACGGTCCTTAGGTTAAGGTGGGGAACTGTTTCTCCTTCCCCGGGGTGTAAGTGTTTGACCCCTAGATGAGATGTAATTGTTTGATCTCTATATAAGACGTAATTGTTTGACCTTTATGATTCCCCAACATATTGCACTATTGATATATTTGTGCAAGTGGCCTACCTCCATTGTGCTTATATATTTATAGGTAAAAAGGGAGCATTTTCGCAAACTACATCAAGAGGCTCAAAGAGATTGTCATCAGAAGGTAAGCACTAATTTTGCATCTTTAGACCAACCAGTCTTAGCATAACATTTTTCTTTGTTCTCTGTGAATTTCAAATATTATGAAAATTCAACATTTTGGAATTAGACATGTATGACAGTGCATACTTAAATGAATTACATATGTCTATTTTTCATTTTATGGTCTTATTGCAGTTCCATAAGCAGTTCCATAAGGTATGGGGGCAACTTATGAAGATTGATTACCCGAATTCCCATTTTGCTCATCAGGTACTATATATATAGCATCAAAGATAAAATATATATATATATATTAAATTTGGATGATCAAAGTACAATATAAAATATTGCATCCAGATAACAAAAATACAATATTGCATTTGGATGATTTGATCAAGTACAATATATAAAAAAATAGTATGTTCATATTCTATCTTTCATGCACAGGTCGAAAGGTTGGCATGTTTGTATACAGTGAAGAAGGATTGCTTAAGGTGATTTCTGCAAAAGCAGAAATTAAAATCATAATTACAAATTTTGAACTAAAATGGACCAACATGAGCAATTAATACTCACTTTTTGTGTAGTACTAGAATTGAAAAACCATTAGAATTCAGTACCATCTTGTTGTGTTTTCCCTTTTCAATATCTTCTGTTTTTCCTTTTTTTGTCTCTTGCTTGATGGGTAAACTCATTGCACCAATGTTGAAAATGGAGGCTGCATTTGGTTAATGAAACAATTGCAAAATTCACAATAGAATGACGCAAAATAGTTAGATTGAGGCTTAAGTTTAGTTCAATTCTTCGGTTGATTTTGTGCGTAATTGAGGCCCAATTGTAATATTTCTCTGGAATTTACAAGGAAAAAACTCAACTGTGTGGTTATTGAGATGGTCCGTATAAGTGCAAACCGACTGATTAAATTCTCACAGTATTTATTTTTGTTTTAACTAGGTCTAACTAACGAGTTAGTCTTGCTTGGAGTGCTGCCGGATCCATTTGAGTATAAAATTTGGAGATGTTGAGCTAATCAACCCCTATATAACAACATTGAACAGACATAGTAATAGATGTTACAAGGTTGTGACATGCTCATTATTTCAGTATATAAATTGGAGAAGTTGAGCTAATTGGCCCCATTGTAATTAAAGGAACTAGAGGAGTTTATCCGAAAATAAGAATCTTTTCACCTATTTTCCTATATGTAAAGGTTGTGCATCTTTTCATTTTTTATCAAAAGGCTCTTTTGCTGGTAAAGGATGAATATGTCTAGACACTCTTCTTGAAAGCATTACAACTGTATGATACTTATACTGTTACTGGGTTATCAAAGTAGATGCGATGACATTTATATTTATATTTATATTTTCAATAAATAGATTGATGAACGTTGAGAAATCGAAGAAAAACATATATACAATTATTCATATACTAGCAATTATTATTGGATTTGCAATTTAAATAAGTTTTTAATTTGTTTCTGTACTATTTTATCATGTGTAAGCTAATGCCCGCATGATATATACTGTTTTCATTTTGCATATTAACAGTAACTCATAAAACATGTCTCAACTGCCTCTGCCGAAGCAAAGCGAGGCCGAGGCCCAGTCCTAGTGATAATAAATATTTGTTGTTTGTTATTATTTTTACCAGCAAAGAGTAAATGGGCCAGTGGAGTCTATCGGAGCCCAAGTCCGACACGCTACACCTGGCCACGCCACGCTGATGCCACGCCTCGCACTCTTTCTCTCTCAAATCAGCAGTGTGAAACAGTGAATCCTTTGTTTCGTTCTAGCAGGATTCTCTAAATCAGCAGGATGTCAGAGAGATATATTTCTGCATTGGAAAGTGTAAAATGTGTTCAGCAGACTGCAGCTGTCAAGCTGATGAGAGAGAGACAAAGGGATAATTACTTTATTTTTTTTCTCTTTCTTGTTTTTGCCAGTGCCAATCACATTGCTACGCTCTAGCGGTCCTAAACCAGTTTCAATGAGTTTCACATTGCTATGCTCTGCAAAATAGGCTAAAATATATTTTCACACGCTATACATGCAAATATTTAAAACAAACTTATATTTTAAATTTTATTCAAAAATAACATATAATTTAAATTCTCTATGATTTAGAGAAAGTAAAGGGGTCCAATGTAAAACTGCAAGAGCATAATGATGTCCGTAATCCTCTCGTACCAAGTTTTTTTATTTTATTTTTAGCGATAACTCTCGTACCAAGTTGTACGCTCAAAAGAAATGTGGTCACTAGTCTGAATTAAATTGGGCGAGTCTGAATTAAGGCACAATTTTTTTTTTTTTTAAGGAAAGGCACAATTGAGTCAGAACTAAGATGTTTGTAAGTTCATCAAGTCTCTTTTGTGAGCTTAACTCAAAAATTTATTGGATTGATTTTAAAACAACGCATCTAAACCGTTGAAACCGATCTATTTATGAGTGATGCGTTTACATGTCAATTTTTAAAATTTTTGAACTAGTTTAGTATAAAGTCAAGCGGTCAAAAAGAGATGATTTATAAGTTAATTTAATGAGTTTATTTTTCATTATTTTTTGACCGCTTGACTTTATACTAAACTAGTTCGAAAAACTATAAATTTAACATGTAAATGCATCACTCATGAAGTACATCGGTTTCAACAGTTTGAATATGTTGTTTGAAGCCGATTCGATAAATTTTTGAGTTAAGCTCACAAAGAGGCTCGGTGAGCTTAAGAACACCCTAGTCTGCTCAATGAGACACTTTGACAGTATCATAACAGTTATAAAATGTATCCGATCTCGTGTGGCATTTAGGTTAAAGTAGTGTAGACGTGCAATACGTGACGGCAATAAAAAATGTGAATGTTTTTTGATAGGTTGTGGCGCATAGAAAGCAAATGTGTTAGGCTAAATCTATTTTTTCACACTGTAAACGATAAATAAATCTGTTGTTATTCCGAGCTTAACTGTTCAAATATTTTCGTACGTGAATTTTAATAAAATAAAATTACATATGCGAATCAATGAAGATCAACGGTTTGGATAAAAAAAACAACAAATTTATTTCCGACTACGGTTGCATCATGGTTGGCTTTTCACTTTCCGCGGTAAGAAGATCATTGAAATATAAAGCTGGTATATGAGGAGATCCAACTGCCGGATTCGCTCCAGCCATCCTGTTATGCAGTCAAGTAGTTATTCGCATTCGACAGTTTTTATTAAGCCTTGGAGCACGTATGACGTATGGAGCCCTACCATGGAGAGCAAAACTGAAGGATCTGATACCGCAAAAAGAGAATCTTTAGATCCGGATCGTTTTTTTATTTTGCACAAATCTCAAAACATAAATAATACTGAACCCCTGCGCCATCCCGAATAGGCACCGGCTAAGAGTAAATCTCAAACCGTAAAGTGAAGAAAATCTTTTACACATACTGGAGATACTCGTTTAGAACGTGTATTCAATGTTGGTCCATTGTGGTAAGTTTAGATACTTTCAATTTATATAATTAGTTAATTTATCCCACTTCGGTATATTTTTCTTTCGTCACACACGACTACACAAGCAGGGGTGGATCTAGGATTTTCACCAGAAAAAGATAAGAAAATAATGAATCGGATGTAAATAATTAATTGAGTTCAAACTCATTAACTTAACTAATCTCGTTCAAACCCATTTAATTATTAAAATGATTTCGGAGTCCGTATGCTTCAAGAAAGTTGATGAATTCATGATTCCAATTTGTAAATTAATCCCTTTAATTTAAAATAGTGAGGCTGATTACATGCAGGAAATGTTTTTTAGGAAATTAATTCATACATCTATGAATAATGTGAACCGTAGAATCAAAATAGAAAGATCCAAAATGGAAAGGTCCAAAAATAGAAGATCTCAACAACTATTTTTGAGTATGGCTAGTATGACATCAGTATCATTTCAACTTATATAACACCAATTCTAAAACCTATCGAATCAACTTCAAATGGTAAATTCAAACCGTTCAAATCCATCTATTTCATTAGTTATGCGTTTACATGTAGAATTTATATTTTTTTGAATTTATTTAGTATCAAGTCAGACGGTCAAATAGTTTTTAAGCTAATTTTAGTGCATTCATTTTTCAACATTTGTTACCACTTGATTTGATACAATAAAAACTCAAAAAAATTAAAAACCAATCAATGGCCCGTTGAACGAATAGAGAATAACTGTCTTCAGTACTGGGCTTCAACAAATGGTTTTGGGCTTTCTAGAGGGGGCAACATAAATTTCAGGGGGGGTAAATTGAACTGGGTTTATAATTTACTACAGAATTTCAAAATTCAAGGGAGGCAGTTGCCCCTTGGACTTTATTGGGTCCGCTCCTGTACACTAGGTTATACAGTATGGGACAAATATCCTCTCCATTACTGTAAAAGATTCCCTTCACTTTACGGTTTGAGATTAACTCTCAACCGCTTTGAGATTCAAACTGACGGAGGGGACAGTATTATTGGGCTTTGAGATTCGTGCCAAGTTAAAAAGAATAGTCCAAATCAAGTAATTGTAAAAGATTCTCTATTACGGTACCGGGGAAGATCTGAATTCATACAGTATGTGTAGTTGTAAATTATGGGAAATTGGCGAAACAAATCTCAGTGCAGCATCAAAAGCGAATTGTTAGGCAGAATCTATGTTGCATGGATACGGGTACGGGTATCGTATTGGATACGATACAATACGGCGATATGACAATTTTAAAAAATTTAAGATACAATACGTTTATTATATATATTGTATTTAGATAATCATAACTTAAATCAAATTTGTATAAAAAATTAAAAGCTTATTAAGAATATATTAAATACTAAAGTTACTAGAATATATCACAAATGTAACTTTGGTGTAGTGGTCAGGTTTGGACCCTCACAGGAGAAGCCCCAGTTCGATTCACGCGCGAGGCAGAAAAAAAGGCCATTTGCGCTGGTTCACGCGCGGCTCACGGGTGCGGACGTGGTTTACGGGTGCGGGCGCAGTTCGCAGGCGTATCCACACGTATCTAGCCGTATCCAGCCGTATCCAGCTGTTTCAACGGAGTATCGGCGACCATATTGGACGAGTAAGGATACGCCACATAGGAGAATACACCAACTGGCGTATCGGATACGTATCGGTGCCGTATCGGACTCGTATCGGTATCCGATTCGATTGGCGATTGATGATTGGCGAGGGTATAGAATAAAGTGTGTTCGTATAAGACCTGATGCCCATTTTCTTTCATCTAGGCCTGTACCTTGCGTCTTTATCTTTGCAATGTTTGTCGCTAAATGTTTCTGGGCTTTACTTTGCCAATCCAACCAGATTCAATCTGTCAAATTGACTCCTGATTCGATTGGGCGGTCCCGAAATAAAACGATAACTTTGATGTTGTATTGTGACAATAAGGGTACTAGCGCCGATTGACAAGCATATAACCCCGAGTTAGAGCCGATTGACATTCCCCTTTGTCGTCTTTTTCGTTCTCTCTCGGTTTCTAAACTGGTGCAAACAAATGGATCAGATTTTCGATCTAATCGAAAATACTGCTCATCTATTTTCTGTCTTTCTTTTTCTGTTTTGTGTGATTTCGAAAATATATGAACTAACTAAACACGAAATACTAACAGATATATATAGACTAATACACTAGTTCGTTTGCAGCCATTCATTCGCGCCTAATCAGATAAGTCTTATATGATCAGATCAGATGTTCTCTCTATATTAGAGAGAACAGAAATTTTGAGCCCATATTTCGATGCAGCCCAATAAGACTTAATCCATATTTAATTCTTTAAATTAATTATTAATTTAAACCCAAAATATTATGATCTATTATTACATTTCTAACACTTTTTCATAAGAAATCGGTGGCCGGGGTAACACCCACTTATCTCAAAAAAAAAAAAAAAAATAGAAATACTTCCATAATTTATACGTGCTTTCTATTATATATGGTATAATTTGAAAATTGATGATCACTCATCAAGCAATTTTTCAAAAATTAATTGTTCATTTTTATTGATATTTGATTGCTGATCAAATCACTTTTAAACAATTTAATGCGCAATCTGTTTCAGTGATGAATTATACAATTATAATTTCCACTTTTATTACAGTTTAACACGGGGTACAGCACGATTGCAAGTAAATTTGGTTGTTAATATACCCCAATCCGTACCTGTATAAATTTATTAATATGTACTGCAGCTCAGATACATGAAACTGATCAACCAAACCTACAAGCTGGTTCCCAAAAACATTTTTAGAAGCAAAAGTCATAGCAAATTGAGGTCAAATTTATGATACAGCTCCAAAGAAAAAAAAAACAAGGAACCCATTCATACCCCTTAGTAGGAGTCTCATATAAGAGTAAACCCCCATACATCTATATAAAGAATAAAGGAAAAAAGAAAGAAAGCAAATAGCTGATAATAATTACTACTCAGGCGACTAATTGAAGAAGCTATGGAAAGAGCTTGGCTTCTGAGCATTCTCCATTTTGCTGAGATCAGAACCTAGTGCCAATGGGTTTGATCTTGCCTCCGTTGTCAAATCTATTGTTAAGCCATTTCCATATCCTTTTGTTCCAAATTGATCTATGCACCACTTTCCTTCGCCTGGTTCCTTCTTCGCTGCATTATCCACCCTGCAATGGTTTGTCAAATTATTAAAAAGTTGAAAGCAATTCAATTAATAGAATTGGTATATTTGAGTCAGAAAGACAAAACATGCATTCAATAAATAAGAGGTAAAACCAAAGCATATTACAGACCACTTGTACTGAGCTACTGTTTATTGGCACCAGCTCAATATTTGTTTCTGTTCTCCTGTTTTTGGGATTTTTCGGCTTATCTGGTGTCTAGTTACATGATTGTTTCTGTCAACAATTTTATTTATCTACAGTAAACCTAGAATATCTGTTACAGAAAAGAGAAAGAAAATTTAAAATAAGGCTCATTTCATTTCCATCATTCTCGTTTGCTACATGCTAATAAAATGATCAGTACCAGTACTGGTACTTGTGCGACAACCTTTAGCATTTTGCCTCAACATTTTCTTTATCAATACATTTATCTTTTTACTAAACAAATTCAGCTCCAGAAACACAGATGCTTCATGCTTATTCATTATGAATTCACAACCAGTGAAATACCCGACCGAAAACAATTAGATCTGAGTCATCAGTTTTAACTTAGGACGAATCTCAAAACGGCCCCCTATTTTAAATAGGACCCGAGTTCCAATCACTCGGCTGGGACTGCCTGCGACCTAATTCTACTCAGTCAGGTACCTGGGAGGATAAGGATTCTATTCATTATACCAGTTAGAGAATTTGCCAAAAGGTATACCTATGGTTATCATCGCCCAAAGACAACCCGATACCAGTACCGTTACTCTGAGCTCTAAAAGAGGAATATGGGGAATACGGGCTTGAATGGAGGTTGTGGGCCCCACTTGAGGAGGAATAAGAACTGTTGGTATTTGTGGTGGCGAGGGACAATTCCACAAGCTTTCTTGAACGGTTCTTCCCTCGGTGCATGTGCCTCTCGCAGTACTTAGAGTCGCCATACGACTCTCTTGAGCATCTCCACTTTTTTCCATCTGTTCTTCTGCACCTACCGGGTTCTGGGTCCTCAACTCTCCGTCCGAAACCCGTTTGGAAACACCCCCATCCTTCTGCATCATTTCACATTAGAATTAAATTGAATAATCTAATAATTAACGAGTAAATGAAGAGCATAGATGTTTCTTGTTAACTGATTACTTTTAAAGGGTGATTAAGAAACTAATGAGGACCTTTACAGGTAGGAATTTGAGTATATTTGTTATGAACATGCCTCAAATAAAACCTTACACACCAGGATCCCCAGAATTAATTTTCACAATAACACATTAATTTATTCGGATGCAAATGCTAAATCCTTACCATTTTGTTGACCATGATCATATGTTTCACCCTTTTGATGTATGCCAGCTAAAACTAAATCAGTTGAAAAACAACAACAAATCATGCTATGTATTTTCATCACGGATTTAGCACAAAAAGATTGAAGGGAGATTTATTCCCTACTTGTTCAATTCTTCGAACTTCTTAGATTAACGTATATCAGATATAAATAATAAATAAATGTCATATATTTTTCTTCATTCCAAATAAAAAAAGAATGTATGGGATATTTGTCTTTAAGAGTCACCAGTCTTAAGACGCTATAAACCTTTAATCTATCGTGCATGGGACTTCAAAAAGATTGATAATGACAAATATATTTTAGTTGGACTTGCTAAATAAGAGTTAAGGTTCTTCCCTTGATTTTATAGTGCAAATATTCATACCTGGTGAACCATAACCATTCGGAGTGTGCAGAGGAAGAAAGCCAAACCCAGGAGAAGCAACACTGGGACCAATGGAGAGGTCCATTAGAAAGCTCTTCTTGATTGGCATGATCAGATCAGAGGGGATAGGAAGGCCAGAAGCCAAGTACTTGAAAATCAGCGCTTGTTGCTCCAGCTCTTTCCATTGGGATGAGGTGAAGGGGTACATCTCTGCCTTCTCTAAAAACAGTGTTGGTATTTCAAAAAAGAGGAGAGGAAATGTGCAAATGAGAGAATCTGGAGAGAAGAACAGAGCAGCTCTTAAATCGGCATCTTTGCATATCCCCTGTTTTTTGCTCCTAAGTGCACAAATGTGCAATTTTTGCTCTTGGCCAACAAAAGTACCGAGATTGTAAATGTTTTAGTCTTTCGTCCAAAACGAAAAAAATAATAATGCATCATTTTATAATTTTGAGAGGTATTTTCGTCCAAAATAAAATATTGTAGACACAGCTTATAAAATCAATATACATCCAAAAAAATATACAAGTATACAACTATGATTATTCATATAAAAGTTGACTATAATACTTTCAAGTGTCCGTTAAATTTATCAATTTTACTTTATCATAGTGTGTGTATATTATGACAAGTACAACTGATTTTAAAAATTAATTGAAAAAATACATAAAACCTTTTTAACTGTTAAAAAATTGTGTTATTAGTCTTAGAAGAAAGTACAGCATACACACTAAAAAGATTTTGCAATAACATACAAATGAATTTTCTTGCTGCCTTGTATGTTACAATTGCATACTCCTGTAATTGAACAGAATTGCAGGTTTCTTCACATTTGTTTTATTATAAGTTAGTGGAGTGTTGAATGGGGGGCAATTAAGGTGTGGTTGGTTTGTCTTAAGAGGAAGTGTCATTCAGTCAAGGGGGACAGAGTAAAGACTGCAGGGATGCAGAGCCTACTCAGAATGGAGATGTATAATATTATATGAGGAGGGATATACTTACAACAAATTTTGAGTTACAACAAATTACAACATTCATTTTTTTCATTTTCAAAGTCCAAATCGTTGATCCAAACCGTTCAACATGATCTCCACAATAAAATGTACTTGCAGATCAAATTTTACATTTTTTTGAATTTTTTTTACTATTTATTAAGTATTTTACAAAAAACAGCCATACTTAGACCATTGAATTTTGTACCCATCTTAATAAATAGTAAAAAAATTCAAAAAATATAAAATTTGATCTGCAAGTACATTTTATTTAGATAATCATGTTGAACGGTTTGGATCGACGATTTGGACTTTGAAAATGAAAAAAATGAATGTTGTAATTTGTTGTAACTCAAAATTTGTTGTAAGTATATCCCTCCTCATATTATATTAATATGTTGCACAATAGAATAAGCGTATATCAGCTGAGGGGAGAGAGAGAGAAAGGGAGGACTGAAGGAGAAGGTAACAGTGCTCGTGTAAGCTTTAATTGTATTTTGCAGTGCTCCTGCTTTTATTATTATCCTCTTGCTAGTACTATGATCTTTTATGCTATAAATTTCCCTTGAAAATTTTGAAACTTTCAAAAGGCCTATTTGCTATTTCTACATTTCCTTTCCAAAAGACAACATTATTACCCTATAGCACGCTTGGTTGTATAATTAGATATGAATTTTTTAAGCTTTACAGATTAACAAAATTGTATATAAATACAGTGGTATGGAAGAAAAAACTTTAAGAAGCAAGCGCTTCTGGGACTTGCAATTTTTCTTATAAACGGGACCGGAATGGAAAAGAAAAAAATAGATAAAAAAGAGAGGTAGAGATGCAAAATAACCAAATGATAGTTAAGAACTTGGTGTCAGGAGGACCAGATGATGCTGCCACAGTAGTGCGGTCTTTTGAATTAGTTTATTTATGAGACCTGAACAAAGAGCAGGTGCGGTGTGTCAGTTCCTCTCTTAAGCACTGACATTGTAACCTGCATCTCCTGCCCTCTCTGAAACCATTTTTCTGCATCTTGTCTGCTACTTTTACATAACAGCCATCAGAAATACACGGTATTTCATTAAAAAAAAAATGAGAAATACACGATATTATATTTTTAGCACCAGCTTGGAGCCTAGGAGGCTAGGATACCGTTGGCTTGTGCGAGATTTTTTTTTTTTCGAATTTATTTATTCTTATTCTTGACAGAGAACTTGTATAGCATAGAAAAGGTGATTTGCACTTAAATTTTTTATTTAATGTTATGTCAAAATTAGCTCCATAAATTTGATTGCGTATCAAGCATTGAACACGGTCTAAAATCTGATAGTTTGGTCAAGACGTTGTTCTCTTCATTATTTCTCTTTCAATTTTTTTTTATGTAACAATTGTGGTAAGAAAATTATAGTCATACTCGGATTATTTTTCAATTCCAATATTTATGTCTTCTTTCTTTACAAAAAATGGGGCACGGTGGGGATTTTTTTTTTTCTTTTGCCCATTCTGTGTTGAGTGATTCAGAGCATCTACATCTCTGAAACTCTTAGGGTTTTTAAATAACTGTTAATTGCTTTTAAAAAATTATAGACTCTGGAGTTTTTAAATGTTCACATCCCTGAAACTAATTTTAGAGTTTCTAATAAGCCACATCATCAATAAATTAAAATTGATAAGCCACATCAGCAGTAAATTAAACTAATTTTAGCGAATACAGACTAATCGTTTTGCCACGTCAGAGTTTATAAATGATTTCTTAATAAGAAATTTGTTAGAAATGTACTAATAGGCCAGAATATCATGGGCCATATTAATAATTAATATGGATCAGGTCTTAATGGGCTAGGCCCGAATTTCTGTCTATTCTCATATGATCTGATCTGATCTGATCAGATCAGATAAGGTTTTCTGTAGAGGCTCCAACGAAATGGTGCAAGTGAACAGGCTCAACGAACTGGTGCGATCTGTTATAAATATACAACAGCAGTTCGGTTTTTGGGTTCCAGATTTTATGTTCATTTTCTATTCAGAAAACGAGAGAGAGAATAAGAGAGAAAAAACGGGGCTGTTAATTCGGTACTAGCATACCGAATTTCAGAAGTTTGTCAACCTGTTCGTGTGGATACTGATAGAGGCGTGACTGCTGGGCTGTTGCGTGAATCCGACACGAGAAGGAAAGGAGAAGAAGGCTACTGCTAGACTAGACTTGACGTTTCCGCTGCACTGCGCGTCTAGTGGTAAACTTTATTAATCTTGGAATTAGTTTTATACATGAATTCTGGTTTTCGGGTAGTGAACAAATCATGAATTGAATCGAATTGTTGCACTAATAACCTACCCGAAACCCTACAAAATTATTGAGCAAAGTTGCTAAATAAGAAATCCATCTACATCTTTGAAACTGGTTTACCAACTGCCACGTCAGATTAAAAACTCTAATAATTTCAGAAATGCAGATGCTCTCAGTCACTTTTGGATTTGGATATATGTAATCTTACGCACTACACCCTCAAATATTTGTTAATTACTTCAGCATTAATAAAACAAAGCTACAGTTTTTTCCAACACATCTAAACTGTGCGTTGACCCTTCTTTGAAAAATATTCTCACTGTTGCTTTTGAGTTTTGATGCCCCCAACTCTCTAGCCTTAAAAGTTAAAACGAAGATTCACAACTTGTGTCTCTATTTGTTGTCTCCATAATAAGATGACATTAAATACTGTAGTCGTTTTTTTTTTTTTTGAGTCGAGATACTGTAGTCGTTTTCAAACAACTTAAAAGTGAAAATTTTGTAGTGGAAGGAAGATGTAAAAAGAAAAGATTTTTGTGAGTTTGAACATAAAAGAGTAATAAAGGGTTCTTGCCTTCTTGGAGTGCACTACACTTGCGCTGCCACTTTCTCAGTTCTCACTTTCGGCTGTTCTTTTTGTGCATTCTCGTTCCTTTCTTTTCTCGCTCCCTAACTCTTTTTACAAGCCATTTTATTTTACCTCTGCCTTTCTGTCTTATTATGTAACTCTCAATTAAAAATAATTATATAATACTGCAACGCCTGTACGGGTACGAAATCTGGGGCAGTGGGGCCTAACCAGCATTTAATGCCCAGAGAGCCCGGTATTATTTTAGGTTTGGGCCGGTGAAGCCCGCTAGGTATATTTTATCAAAGTCGTATATGTAAAATGAGAATAGGAGATGGATATTGGAGGTGAAAACGAATCGGACAGTGGTAAAATCATATCCGTATTCGATTTTTTTTTATTCTAAACACGGATACGGATTGGATATCAGTTTTCTAATACTATTATTTATTAGAGAAACATATATATATATATATATTACTAAAAAAATATGAAAGTTCATAATATTTATCTAATTATAATGGTTAATAATATAATTTTTTCATAGAGAAGGGATCAAGTTACAACAAATTTGAGTTACAACAAAGTTACAACAACTATTTTTTTCATTTTCAAAGTCCAAATCGTCGATCCAAACCGTTCAACAAGATTATCTAAATAAAATGTGCTTGCAGATCAAATTTTACATTTTTTTGAAATTTTTTTCTATTTATTAAGATGGGTACAAAATTTAATTGTCTGAATATGACTATTTTTTGTAAAATACTTAATAAATAGTAAAAAAATTTAAAAAAATGTAAAATTTGATCGCAAGCACATTTTATTGTGGAGATCATGTTGAACGGTTTGGATCTACGATTTGGAATTTGAAAATGAAAAAATGATTGTTGTAACTCAAATTTGTTGTAACTTGATCCCTCCTCTTTTTCATAATATATATTGGTATATATCTACTATTCAGATACGGATAATTAAAGTTTAAAACTATACTTGTATCACTATCCACATGGATTTTCAGATATCGGATATCTATATCTAAGTTTTAAATACGGATCCGGATTTGGTCGGATAATATCTTATCTGTTTTCACTCCTAGATATATAGTGAAGAAGATTCGTCTAGATTATCTGTCACAATTTTTTTTAAACTTTGACAGTAGGTGTCAAATATAATTTTTAATGATTAAATGTAAACTACATCAATTGTTCTACATCCAGAACATCATCCATATCAAATTATATCAACATCAGTATCCGAACATTAACTTCTAAATCTCAACATCTAATAACTAAAATAGCAAAATAAAGCAAACCCTCTCCATTGCTAGTAGACACGGACAACCTTCATTGTCTGGCCAGCGACCAGAGGAAAGGGTGCATCATCTTTTTTTTTTCTTTTTCCGATAGGTTTGTGGGAGGGGGAGGCCACGCGGCCTCGGCCTCGGCGTCTCCTTCCCTATCAAGAGTTTTGTGTAGTGGAGATGTTGGAGGGAGAGTTGGGGGCGCTAGAAGAGGGGAGGGCTGGCGGCTAGAGCTATTGTCGCCAACTCTCCCTAAAATTCCCGACAAGAGTGGAGACGAAGTTGTGGTGGGGCTATGGGGTGTGAAGGACAACAAGGAGACGAAGAAGTTGTGGTGGGGCTATGGGGTGGGGAGGAGGCGGTGACCTGCTGGCAGGGGCGGTGAGGAGGTGGTTTGTTGCTAGTCCGTCCTCTGTCGTCTAAAGGGGCGAAGGACAGCAAGAATGGTGAAGCAGAGGCAGAGAGGGAGGGGGGACAGGCTCAAAAGGGCGGAGATTGGATGGGATGACGACTAGGATTAATTTTTCCGAATTGCGTTCTCCATCCATTACCATTGTAGTGTGATATTTAAGAGTTACAATGCATTTTTTTAGACAAAAATAATTACCGTGTATCAATTAATGGATTATTTGACAGTCTTGATAGTGTAAATTTAAAATAATAATTTAGAATGTAAAAATTATCCTACATTCTTTGTTTTATGAATTGGTTGTGAATCAAACTTTATATAATTTTAATTGTCGTTATATTCCGTCAAAACAAGTTAAATTATGGATGATTATAAATTTTAAGTTATTTAATTGATGAAAATTTACCTCAAATTTTATTATATTTTTGTGTGTATGGTAAACATATAGGTAAAATCACATTCCAAATGGAAATTCAAAATTGGAAGTTATTTCTGACAGTTTCAAATTCAACTTAATGCATTAGTAATTGATTCTAATAATTTTAGTCTTGGAGTGTATTGTAAAAGGGGCTAGGGAGGCTGCTCCTTTCTAAATTTAATGGCAATTTACGGTGTGCTAAAATGAATAAGTACAGGAGAAGGGTTCAAATGCTTTTATTTATTGTGTCTTTATCATATTTTTATTTTTAAATATTTTAATAATTTAAAATTTAAAACTTAAAAGTAAAATAAAACCGTTGAATATGATTACATCATTTTATTTATGCACGTGTAAGAAATTATGACATTTCAACATTGTTTTGGTTATCATCAGGAGCTTATAAAAACGTACTAATGGATAATTTCTAAATGTTAATTTTTCAACTTATTGATTCACATAAAAACAAAATCAAAATGTGATAATTTTTATGAGTACATAAAGAAAATAATATAGATCACATCTAACAGTTTTATTTTGATATTTATGATTTAATTTTGAGTTATTATCGTTTTAAAAATGTAGGCATGGCAGAGGCAAAAAAAAATAGAGGCATTTGAACCCTCCTCGTAGTACAGTTATAAAACTAGTATGTTGAAATTTTCTAATTAGTCCTCCTAGACAATCTAATTCCACATTTAAAGAACTAATTTGAAAAATAGTATATTAGTGCTTTCTAATCTACACATTAAAAAAAAGATAAATACCGTCAAATAAAATCAAATGCAACAATAAAAAAATATTTTTTAATAACGTCACATTATAAAGTAATTAAATTGAATAAGGTAGCGTATTAATAAATATTAATTCGTAAAAGGTTAAATAATTATTCATACTGTAAAACTATTAATAAATATAATAATTGATCTAATGATTAAAATTTCTTAATATTAACTTACAATATCTCCCGTTCAGTTTTCCCAATCTCGTATTTCAAAGAAAACAAAAACATGAAAACATGAACAAATTAAGGGGCGGACGCAGCGTCCAAACTCCGACGTCTTAAACAATTTTAAGACGCATAATGCGACCATGGCACTCTAGTGTATTAAAAAGCCTGCTTAATAAGAACCATCGTGCTGACACTTACTGGATGGATATACAAATAGACCTAGCAGGTAGTCAAAGGAAGTAGAAAATTGGTGGGTTCTATGTCTGTCCAACTAGTGATGTTCATGGGTACGGTAGGTCAGGTGGAAATATTTTCATATCCGTATCCGTTACAAAGGATTTCGGATAAGCCTTAAATGGTCATTTGCCAATAGACCAAAACTGTTGGTCAAGCATCTCTTGCGAGGTCATTTGAGACTTCTTCGAAATCCTATTACACTTCTATAATTTTTACTTTTAATTGTCTGATATTAATGAGAACTAGCTTTAATTTAGTGGCAAATGCAATGCTTTTTGTGCGGAAGGTTGCAAGTTTAAAATCCGAATTGAGGAATCTCTTGTAGATACTAAATAGTTTGGTAGCTTGACCTCCAACCTTTCTGAAAAAATAAAAAAAAGTTGTCTGAAATTAGTATGGTTAAAATGCACTATTATTTTCGTGCTCCAATTATGCTTTATATTTTTATCTCTATTTTTAAAGTTCAAATATTCGATTCGAACCGCTCAACATGTATGGTCTCCGTAGGAAAATGTGCATGAAGATCAAATTATATTATTTTTAGAAACTTTTTACTGTTTTTCATGTAGGTACAAAATCATTGTTTTGGATGGTCAAGAATCTTCTCAAAACAGTGATTTTGTTTCTATCTAAAAAAACAGTATTCTTTTAAAATATATACAAAATTTGGTTTCTAAGTACATTTTAATACGGAGATCATGTTAAGCAGTTCATATTGACTATTTAGACTTTAAAAATGAAAATATAAAAATTTAAGACATGATTAAAACACAAAAACAATGATTTTCTTTAACCCTACTATAATCCTCGGTGTATTATCAAACAATGTATTATCAAAACAATACTCATTTATGCATAAAATTATAATATAATGCATTTACAGTGCGGCGTGTGTATTTGTCCGTGACTTTAATCAATTTAGTCCTACCCAAAATTATAATATTATTATGATAGATAATCTACAACTATTCCTTTTAAATATGAGGGTCCCAATACTTTCATTTTCAAAACTTCAATAACTTAAAATGTTAAAATAAACTGTTAAATATGATCCATATCATTTCTCTATATATGTTTAAAATACCGAAATTTTTATTTCTACCATTTTTGAAAAAATAATAAACCAAATAACCATCGTTTTCTGACAATTATAAATATAGCACGGCCGCAGAACACCGGAGCGGACCCATATGAGGGAGGCCGCAGAATGCGGGAGCGGACCCTCATATGGGGCCGCAGAATGCCGTAGAGGTCCCTGGGGCCTCAGAATGCCGTAGAGGACCCTTTATTTTTTTATTTTAAAAATACGAAATTGTAATTTGTTAAGAGTTATTTATTTAGTTTCGAATGTGGTTTAAATTGATTTTTGGTCGTATCGTATTCGTTTGGAATATTTTCGATATTTTAGATATGTGGTTTCTTTGAAATTATTTTGTGTGCTCTGAAATTATTTTAGATATGTGGTTTCTTTGAAATTATTTTTTAATTTGATATATAGATGGAGAAAATTCTTCTATTAGATCTCTAGTAAAATATAAAAAGTCTTTAAAAAATTAGATGGAATGTTTCTATTATATCTAAATTTTATGATACTCTATCTATTTTCATGAAATCTTTTTTACATTACTAGAGAAAATTAAAAGAAAAAAAAAGAAAAATTAGTTGGGATCTGTAGAATTTCTAATGATTCTAACTTTTTTATTTTTAAAATCGGTAGAAATCCTACCGATTTTTCTATCAATCAAAAAACCTGATGCATTCTTTTCATTTTTCTCTCTTTCTTTCTATTAATTTCTCCAGAAAAAAATTATCTGTAATCCGTGTGGTTTGAGCCTTGCTGGTCATTATTCAATTTATTAATTAATTCTAATCAAATGAATATATGAAAACGGGTCTATTTGCATTTTACAATATATATATTTATGTTGAGGAAATTTCCTTGTATCTTGCATAGGGGTGGAAATAGAGCGAATTCGGAGTGGATAATGGTAAAACTATATCCATATCTCTTTTTAATTTTTCAGATACGGATACGGATTGGATATCAGCTGGATACAGATATGGATACGGATCGGATCGGATCGGATCGGATATTTATTAAAATAATATTAAAAAATATCAAAGTTCATAATATATATCTAATTTTAATGATGAATAACAATATTTTTTCATAATATATATTAAAATATATAATATATATCTACTATCGGATACGATACGGATAATTGAAACGTAAAACCATATCAGTATCCATATTCACACGAATATTCAGATATCAGATATCCACATCTAATTTATCTAATTTTTCAAATACGGATCGAATACGTATCGGATATTATCCATACCTTTTTCACCCCTATTCTTGCATCACCAATTTTCTACCGAAATTTCTATTTCTACCATTTTTGAAAAAATAATAAACCAAATAACCATCGTTTTCTGACAATTATAAATCCAAATCACCAATTTTCTACCGAAATATTCCAAACGAATACGATACGACCAAAAATCAATTTAAACCACATTCGAAATTAAATAAATAACTCTTAACAAATTACAATTTCGTATTTTTAAAATAAAAAAATAAAGGGTCCTCTACGGCGTTCTGAGGCCCCAGGGACCTCTACGGTCTTCTGCAGCCCCATATGAGGGTCCGCTCCGGCATTCTGCGGCCTCCCTCATATGGGTCCGCTTCGGTGTTCTGCGGCCGTGCTAGATTTATAATTGTCAGAAAACGATGGTTATTTGGTTTATTATTTTTTCAAAAATGGTAGAAATAAAAATTTCGGTTTAAAATATGATGACATTTTAACTTTATTCTGATTGGTATCAAGAGCTTGTAAAAATACACCGATGTGAATAAAAAATCCAAAAAATGGTTAAACTTTCATGTACGTGTAGAGAAAAAAAAAGATAGATCAAATCTAACAGTTTTATTTTGACATATATATATATATTATAATTTTTGTTATTAGAAAATTAAAAAATATAATCATGATAAAAACACATAAAATAGAGGTATTTGATTCCTCCTCATTATACATATACATAAAAAAAGCAATGCGTGCGTTTGTGTGCGTATATTTATGTGTTTAATAATTCAGTTTGTGATACAAATATTATCGAAGCTGACATATAATCTGTAACTTGTGTCGTTATGTGTACCTTTTTTTTTTGGGCGCTATGTCAAGTAGCTAATTTACTACGTGCAACCAACTATCAGGGCGTCATTACAAAATTTTACATCGCACAAACATATGTAAGAAACTCACAGTACCGAAATTATCAAGTATAATTAAATGATATCGACAAACAATATCATAGTACTTTCTTACTTTATAACAATTTTTTTACTTAACACATTACCTTCGCAACACACGTAATTTAGACCTAAAAGTACACGAGAAAAACACCCATCAACAAAGACTGAAATAATAAGAGTCATAATAATGTACAGAGTGAGGCTATGGTACTATGCATATAGCGCATATTGGTCCTGACTACAGATTAATATTATTGTTTTTAAAATTCTAACGGTTGATCTGAATTGTTCAACATGGTCTCTATATGAATATGTAATTATAAACTAAATTTTAAATTTTTTTTACTAATTTTTACATGGGTAAAATCATTGTTTTTGGATGGTTCAAAATTTTCAGATCAAGTCATTTTCTACCTATCTAAAATATTAGTAAAAAGCTTCTAATAAATATATAATTTAGTTTACAAGTATATATTCATATGGAGATCATATCGAATGATTCGGATTGATCGTTAGAACTTTCAAATCGAAGATTTGAGTCCATAGCGCGGATCAATATACGCTATGCAAAGTACATAGCCTCACTCTAATGTATATACTAATGTATTGATATTAGTAGTGTAGAGTAGAACCAATGTGTTCTTAAGCTTATTAAGAGACTTTGTACGGTGAATTCAAACTGACAAAATTGATCTACTTCGCAAGAATGTAATTACATATAGTATTTATAAATTTATGAATTAATTTAGTCTAAAATTAAGTATTAAAAAAATGAAAATAACTGCATTAAAATTAACTCATAAACTTTATTTTTCTGACACTTTCACTCTATATAAATTTATGAATTAATTTAGTCTAAAATTAAGTGTCAAAAAAATTAAAAATAACTGTATGAAAATTAACTCATAAATTTTCTTTTTTCTAATCTCTTCACTTTATACTAAATTAAATCGAAAACATATAAATTTGAAATACAAACTTATTACTCGTGAAATAGATCGATTTCAACAATTTGGATTTGTTGTTCAAAGAGAATCTCATAGGTTCTGAGTTGAGTTCTCTCGTGAGCTTAAAACTGCTTAAGAACACCAGCTAGTTCTCTATATTAGTATGCGGAGCTAGGGCTGGGCAAATTGCTCGAACTCGTAACTCGCTCATTTACACCTCTAGTTGGCTAACTCGTTTAATAAATGAGCTGAGTTGGAGCTGACTCCAACTCGCTCATTTATAACTCGAGTTACATAAAGTTACACAGTCTTGAACACAAAAATCCAGAATAACCAAAACCAAACCCAAACTTGGCTTAAACTCAGCTCAAACTCAGCTCAAACTCGTTTATAACTTGTGTACTTTCTATTCACTCGTGGGATCCGGGCGGTCTGTATTGATTTAACTGGTTAAACGAGTTGTAAGCCAACTCGAGTTGGCTCTAAAACTCGTTATTACCATTCAAACTCGAGTTGACTCGCTCATTTACAGCCCTGTGCGGAGCAATATATACGTTGTTTTTTTTGTCCGAACAATCCATTCAAGCCGCATAACAAAATCTCAATACAAAAAAAAAAAAACATAAAATTCTATCCTTTATACGTGAACGTAACCATGTAGAGCCAGAACGGGACAACCTCCAGGCTCAAGTTTGTTTTTCAAAAATATGCTTCTATTTACATGCTTTACTAAAAAAAAAATATTATGCCTCATCCTATTTTCTTTCCCCAAATTGACCTTCTAGTTCTATGTTTTTCTTAGAAAAATAATAAAAAAAATTAATATTTAAACTAATTGTATGATCATGCCTCAGCCAGTCAGACTAAAATTTTGCCCCATCCAATTAAATATTCTGGCTCTGCCTTTGAACATGGCTCATCTTTCTATTTTTTGCATGCCGTGTAAATTCTACACACTTTCTCGCTAATAGTTAAAAATTTAATATATATTGGCATTTTTTTCCGAAGGAGATCTAAAATTAGTTATTCCAACTTAGGTCATTTTAAATTATTTATATTTGTTTGAGGTCTGAAGTTAATTAAGAATTAATTTTTTTTTTGTTTGGTTGAGATCTAAGGTTAATTCATGGTAAGTTGACTTAATTTTTTCTGACCTCTTTTGCATACATACCTAATTAGAATACTTTTTAAATAGAATAGCCTAATTAATAATAGCGCTACATAATTAGAAAACACACAAACAATAAATAATAAAATAATATACATCATAATTAGGTGCAACACTGTTAAAATATAAATTTGATTATTGCATAACACCATAATTAGAATAGTCTAGAACATCATAATTAGGGTTGCTATGTTATAAGTTATAACATTTTTTACCCGTGCCAACAACTCCCTGTAGATATTAAAAATATAAACAATGTGTCCATAAATGAAAACATACAAAAATAATTCATGTACATCCAAAAGAACTGCAAATAAAAATTGATATCTGAATTTGGTCATAAACAAATTTAGCCATAATTAAATATATTATGATTTATTAATTACTACCACAAGTGTACAACCACGATTATTAATTCTAATTAAGCTATAATTAAAAATCGGAAGTACTTTAGTATTTCATTTTTAGCTCCAGATTTTAAAATGAAAATCGAAAGGCAGCTGTTTCCCAGTTGTTTTGTTTTTGTTGTTGTTTGATTTGTAGGAGCTCAATTCAGTATCGAATAATCAATTCAACCGCTAAGAATCCTAGCGGTTCAAAAAGAAGTGGACCGCTGAGATTTTCGGCGGCCTTGGAGTTTTTTATAATTCTTCAAAAATCGTGAACATTTCTATTAATTTTTATTTAATGTTGGATATCAATAAAATTTTGGCCTAAATTAGCACCCGATAATAAATTAGTTAGGTCTGTTATTCTGATATTTTTTTATCGTAAACTTTTATCTTGCATAAACAATTGAAAACATGGTTACAATAGAATAACTATCAAATTTGAGGTGAACTAAAAAGTACAGTATATATAACTATTAAACAAGAGAGAGAAAGAACAGAAAAAAGATAGTCAAGCGGGCCTCATAAGCAAAATAAAATTAAGCTACTTAGAGATGTGACTTCAGTTATGCGGGTTTAGACTTACGCTATTTTAAGTCCGCCTAACTACTCCCCATTTTGACATCTTAAATGAGATATTCCCGTCTCAACCAAATATACACAGATATTAAAATCCTCTGTAGCTGATAAATAATTACATCTCGTGTAGCAAGTTACTGACAATATTTGTGAGTTCAATATAATTTTTTTAAAATCAGCTTCAGTTACAAATATAAATTTACATACTCGATCTTCTTCCCGAACTGAATATACTTTTTAGATTTTTATAAGATCGAGTGATATAAATTATAAGAAGATGCAAAAAAATAATTATTATCAGATCTTTCGATCTTATTCGAAGATTTCAATTCACCCACAAAATTTAATTATCGAGTAAAGATGTTGTCCCCCCACTTCAGTCCCCTAAATGTCCCTCCCGATTCTAACTAACTTTGTCAATCATTAAACTACCTTGAAAAATGTGTAAAACGTGTAAAAGATGAGTCCAGTTTTTTTTCTTTAAATACTTGATATCTTAAGTATGAATACTTGATGAATTATATATAAATATTTGATATCTTAGGTATGAATACTTTCCATTTTGTATGAATACTTTCCATATTTGAATATTTGATACCTTGAAAAACGTGTAAAAGTATGTCATCATGGATCTCATTTGAAAGAGAAAATTGTGTAGAACACGTTCGTGGTTTTAGATTTGCAAAATTCCTCATAGATCGTCCCAAAAATTGGTTAGATTGACGGAGAAAAAAAAAATCACCTTGAAAAACGTGTAAAAGATGAGTAGGTATTGTGTCCAGTTTTTTTTTATGTACTTGATATCTTAGGTATGAATACTTGATGAATTATATATGAATACTTGATATCTTAGGTATTCATACTTTTCATTTTGTATGTGAATTTGTTTAATCAATGAATGGGGGACTGGTGGTGTGATCCACGTGACTTTTTGGTTGTGATCCCCAATGCAGTCTGACAGTTACTGCCCCCGAAAAGTAATGGTCCCCAGTTTGTATGTGAATTAATACTTGATATCTTAGGTATGAATACTTGATGAATTATATATGAATACTTCATATCTTAGGTATGAATACTTTCCATGTTGTTGAATGGAGGACTGACAGTTGTACTTTGACCGTTAGAGAGACTAACAGTTATACTTTAACAGTTAGGGAGATGTTTAGGGGACTGAATGGGGGGACTGTTAGTCGATCCCTTAATTATCAAACTCACGAAAGTCGCGTACTAATTTTGAGGGGACCATTTCAGGGAAATCGTCTCTCATTGTTTTCTTTGTCGTTCGTCACGGAAAATCTGGAATCATTCCTGTCCGAACAGAGCCCGTCCATTATACAGTCACTCCTCTCGTGACCCCAATTCCTGTCTCCCCTCCCCCTCCTCTCGACCAAACCGCGACCAAAACGCGAGAGAACAGGAACGCCAAAGAAAAAGAGGAGCCGCCGAAATATCTTCTCTCCGTTCAGATCTACGTAATCCCCGTCGATTCTTCTTGATTGGCGATTCAATTTCTCCTCAACACCCTTTGAAACCCTAATTTCTCACTCCAAGATAACTAGGAGGTCTTCGGATTAGGGTTTTGGAGATCCCCTTACCAGATCTAAGCGGATCCGGGTTCAGGTTCCGGTTATTTTACTACTCTCAGCGGATCTGATGGCGGATGGAAGGATGAAGGCTTTGGCGCAGGATTTGGAGGACGAAGAAGATATGGAGGCGGAAGAAGAAGAGGCGGAGAGCGATGAACCAGACCTGTCACTTTGGGTGGGAGAATGGCAACGGGAGCCTCCTGAGAGGCCCCACGTGTCAGTCATATGCGTGAGGGATTGGGACGAGACGGAAGAGCCGGCGGAGACATCAAGGGAATCACAGCATAAGCGAGCCAGGGTTTTTGATTCTGGGGAGTAAGTTGCATGTCTCTAATTTTTGGATTGTTGAATAAGGGTTTTTGTCCGAGAGACTGAATTCTTGGTTACTATATATTTCCTTTTGTGAACCTTTTTTTTTTCGGAATTTTTCTACGGGCACAGGTCTATTCAAATATTTGACACACTAATGAGTCGGGTGCCCATATGTCCATTCCAATATTTACTTATAGAGGAACATTTCGTCTTGGCCTTTTCATTTTTGGTTCGTTAGTTTATTGCTTGTCTACTGTTGTGGGAAAAAATGATATGTTGAAGAACGTAGTGAAGGTTGCATTGAAGCCGGACTAGTCAAGTACCTAAATCATTAAATCATAGAACTTTAAATACTTAACTCATTAATTGCAGTGCCGAATAAGGAGATGTGAGGTTTTCTGGGAATAAGTTTTCTAAAAGAATACATAAAAGTTCTATTGTTCCAACATAGTCCATAGTGAAATCGATAATTTTAGCTTTTTTGTGCTAATGATTTCTTTGTTTGTATCTAGGTCAAGTCAATATGCTGGCACTCCATCTAGCAACTTCCAGTTCTCGTCGGACACTGAGATGGACTATATGATCGGTTTCTGTGATGATATTGTTGAAAGGCAAGATGAAGCTGGGGAGGGTGGTATTGACACGAACACTCAAGATCTAACTGGCGAGAAGGTTGCTCAAGCTGAGAACCCTAATGTGGGAAATGCTGAACAACCCCTACCTGAGCTGAGGATGGACCTCACAGATGATCTTTTGTACTTGGTATGCCCTGCCCGCAAGTTTTGTTTATAAGTATTTGATGCCAATGTGTGACACTTTTAATTATGGATTATTTACATGCTCAAGGATCTCACAATGGTATATTGATTGTTTTGCAGATATTTTCTTTCCTGGGGCAGAAGGATTTATGTCGAGCAGGTGCAGCATGCAAACAATGGCACGTGGCTAGTTCACATGAGGATTTCTGGAGGTCTCTCAAGTTTGATAACATCCCAATTTCTCTGGAGAACTGTATGCACCTATTTCTGTGGAATCAATTTGGATATGCTATTTTTTTTGTTTTAATTAGCTGACTAAAGGCTTTCTTTAATTGCAGTCGTCTCCCTATGCAACCGATACCAGAATGTGAAGGAACTAAATTTGTCTGGTGTCCCACGAGCAGATGTACTTTTTATGGAAGCAGCTCGATGTTTGAGGTTTCTCTTTTAGTGTTTTTCTTAATTCTAGTCTTTCATCTCCTTTTTAAATGTCACTGTTTGGCTGGTTATTCCTTCTGGAAAAAAAATAAAAATATCATGAATTTTTTTTTAAAACTTATATTTCAGTCGACTGGAGACGTTGACACTGGGAAAGGGACATCTAAGTGATGCATTTTTCCAGGACCTGTCGGAGTTGCCTGCTCTGATGAACTTGAGCATATGCGACTCTGCTTTGGGTGGTGGTATCAATGAGGCAACCATACAACATGATCGGCTACGCAACCTTCACATAGTCAAGTGCCGTTCTCATCGCATAGCTGTGAGGTTGGCTTTTAAGTTCTCTTTTTCATTGTTTGTGTCAGTGATTAAGAAAAAAAATGGTGTTAAGGCGGGACTAGGTGTTTGGAGCTTTGTTTGAATCTGTAAGTTGGAAAGGTAGTGTTGGTGGAACTAAATGGCTGAATTTTTAAGTGATGAGTTTGGCGCTAAACAGTGAAACTTCTCTATGTTGGTCATATTATGCTCTTATTTTTTATTGGATGTTGTTGTACTTGTCTGTATGTTTGTAAATTAGAAAATAAACTTAAGATAACTGTCCACCGTTTTTGCTCAATTTGTTGCTTTATTATGATTATGCTTGTTAGTCTGAACCAACCTTTTTGAGAGACATCCCAATTTTAGTTGTTATCAACAAAAGTAATCAGATAAATTGAGAATATAACTGCTAATAAGCTTGACTTTCTTGACAGGTGCCCGCAGCTGCTCAAGCTGTCAATGAAAAGGTCGAGCATGACTCATGTTACACTGCACAGTCCACAGCTAAGGGAGCTGGACCTATCTTCTTGCCACAAGTTATCAGATGCTGCAATAAGAGCTGCTGCTGTGGCGTGTCCTAAATTGTTGTCTCTTGATACTTCATTCTGCTCCTGCGTGACTGACGAGACCCTGCGTGAAATCTCTCAAGCCTGCACCTCCCTTTCCTCGCTTGATGCCTCCAACTGCCCCAACATTTCCTTTGAGGTATGGTTCCCCTTTCATACCATTCCAACACTACATTTTGATTAGTCCCTGATAATTCCAATAGATTATAACTTCATTTTTCAGCAAACATAAAGATAGAAATACAAAATTAGGTGACAAAATGACTGGTAAATAGAAGAAACAGGACGGCCACGCTGGTAGAAGAATCCAGTTCTGAAGTTAGTATCATACTATTTCTGATTTATGATATGAATCGTACGATATTATACTGAACCTCATAGATATGAATCAGCCATCTGTATTGGGGGAGAAGTAAATCATGTGTATCGTTCCTATTCTTCCAAACGATACAATGCACAACAGTGTTGTAAAAAATGATTGTTTAGGCTGATTAGTCGTTGGTGGTGACCAAACCGTCACAGATTTTCCCGACTAATCGGCCAATATTTCCCGATTATTCCTGATTAATTGCTTGGCGGTACCTGTCCATCCGACGAGCGCATACCGTTATTTACAACACTGATGCACAATACAAATTGTACAATTCGGACAATATGGTTATAACAGGTCAAATTCTGTAATTACTCTAAATTTCCTTTGGACATCTGTCAATCTATACGCAATCATTAGTGTAATAATTTATGAACTTAGGAATTATGATTTAAGCATATTATTTCTATGATTATGAATAATATTTTAAGTTGTTGGTAGTTTAAGTAATAAATATTTTGTATCATTTTGCATGGTGAATGTTCTTTGATAGATGTTGAACTTATCTTATGGTCAATTAGAACGCAATGTACTAAAATACATGATAAATGTTTTTCTATATGTCGTAACTGGTGGTTCAAGCCCATTTCAAGACTTTTTTTAGCATATTATAACGACTTGATCAACAGACAATTCATGATACGATGCAATAACAACATTTCACAATTCAAATTATGATTCAAAGCATTGAACTCCAGGATTTGCCTGTTTCTTGCTGTTCCTTCTCTTCAAGCAGTGGAATTTGAACTGACATTTGCATTATTAATTTTGAAGTCTGTCAAGCTCTCAATGTTGGTGGATTTGAAGCTTCACAGTTGCGAAGGTATCACTTCCGCTTCAATGGCTGCAATAGCTCAAAGCCGTTTGCTAGAGGTAGGCATCACTCTTCTCTCTCCTATAGTCCTTATTCCTCTGCATTCTAATACTGTTTCTGTGCTCATTTTAGGCATTGCAGCTTGACAACTGCAGCTTGCTAACATCTGTGTCATTGGACCTTCCCCATCTTCGCAAAATAAGCCTTGTGCACCTTCGCAGGTACGGCTTCTCATCTGTTTTTTTTTTTTTAAATTAGGAAAACAAACAATAGTGTGTAGAGGTTATCAATTTATTTTGTACTTCTCCTGAATTTGTTAGGTTTGTTGAGTTGAATCTGCGGAGTCCTGTACTTCAGTACATAAAGGTCTCGAGATGTTCTGCGCTCCAGCGCATCAGCATAATATCCAATTCTCTGCAGGTCAGCTACATAGTTCTTTTATATTGTGACAAATATTATTTTTCTTAATAAAGGATTGTGTTGAAATATAACGTGTAAAATTCTCTTCTACAGAAATTGGTGCTTCAAAAGCAAGAGAGCTTGGTTAATTTATCATTGCAATGCTACAGTTTGGTTGATGTAGATCTCAGCGACTGTGAGTCTTTGACAAACTCAATCTGTGACGTTTTCAGTGAAGGTGGTGGTTGCCCTATGCTGCGATCATTGGTTCTTGACAATTGTGAGGTATACAGTTTCTCTTAGATTAGTATAAGCTATATATATTTGTTCTTTATCTAAGATTTCTTTCTAATGTATAAGCTTAACATGATATTTAATATGATTTTCAGAGTTTGAGTATGGTGGAAATAAGGAGCTGCTCTTTGGTTAATCTGTCACTTGCTGGTTGCAGAACGATGACTTCACTCAAATTGTCATGCCCCAGCCTTAAAAAGGTGAATCTAGATGGCTGTGATCATCTTGAAGTGGCGAACTTCTCACCAGTGAGTATATTTGTTAATATTTGTACACTATTACTTTTCAATCATATTTTTGTGGATGGTTCTGATATAGGTTTGTTTTGTAGGTTGGTCTTGAGTCTCTTAATCTTGGAATCTGTCCGAAGTTGAGCATTGTGCATATCGAGGCCCCTATAATGACGTCACTTGAGCTGAAG
This sequence comes from Carex parvula, assembly GCA_025461045.1. Taxonomy (NCBI): domain Eukaryota; kingdom Viridiplantae; phylum Streptophyta; class Magnoliopsida; order Poales; family Cyperaceae; genus Carex; species Carex parvula. The sequence goes on along the minus strand of JAJGRW010000689.1, from coordinate 30,322 downwards.
GGATGTGGTGTGCTTTCGAAGGCTTTAATCAAGTGCCCCTGCCTAGTTTCCTTAGATGCCTCCTTCTGCAGGTCTCTCTCTCTTGACAAACTGAACTTTGATGTAGTTTTTTAATTATCATTTTTTATGTTACATGTCAATTTGGTTTTATAAATTCTTTGTTCAAACAGGCAATTTGTGGATGAGTCATTGTCTGGTACAGTTGTTCTCTGCCCTCTGATCGAGCAGCTTACCCTTTCGTCGTGCCTTTCCATAGGGGATGATGGACTGTATTCCCTTAGTTGCCTTGGTCGTCTCACTCTACTTGATCTTTCCTACACTTTTTTGATCAATCTCCAACCTGTTTTTGATAGCTGTTCCCAGCTGAAGGTACGTTGCTACTTGCTACTTACAACTGTTTTCCTCATCATCTTTCTTTATCCACGTCTATGATTTATAGGTTCGGGATACAATTTAAAATTATAAATTTCATTTCAACAATTTCTTTAAATTTTTACATTATTTTTTTTTGTATTCCTTGTTGATCAGGTGCTGAAGCTCTCTGCATGCAAATACCTGACCGACTCCTCTCTGGATGCACTTTACAAACTAGGTGCTTTACCGTCCCTTCTAGAGCTAGATCTCTCCTATTCATCCATCGGCCAAAGTGCAATTACCGAGCTCCTTGCCAGCTGCACAAACCTGGTGAATGTGAACCTCAACGGCTGCACTAACCTGCACGAGTTGGTTTGTTTTTTGCCTGATGCAACATCGCTTGATGGTAGTTGCCCCTCTGATTCTGCAATTGTAGAGGCAGACATGGTGAGTTGGAAGTCTGAACGTCTACTGGAGGTGCTCAACTGCACTGGTTGTCCCAACATTAGGAAGGTTGTCATCCCCTCTGGAGCAAATTGTTTGCACTTGTCAAAGATCAATCTTAATTTATCGACAAATCTCAAGGAAGTCAGTCTCACCTGCTCCAATCTTTCTATTCTAAACTTGAGGTGATTTCTTTTGCTAGTCTATTTTTCTGCTATTTGATTGTGTGTGCATGTAGTATTATACTAATTTTGTTCTGGTTTCTCCTCTCTTATTTTTTCTTCCTTTTTACCATAGCAATTGCACTTCTCTGGAGTTTTTGAAGCTCGATTGCCCAAGACTGACGAACCTTCAGCTGCCGGTATTTCCTGATATCTTTGAAATTGTACTTCTTTATTTATTGGGTAAACACATCCATACCATTCTCCACTGTAATGGAAGCAAGTTGTAACTGTTTGTTCTTTGTATATTAAATTTAGGCTTGCACAATGTTGGCAGAAGATGAATTAGAGGGTGCGATATTACATTGTAGCATGTTGGAAAGCCTTAATATCCACTCCTGCAACAAGGTTGGATTACTTCGTATTCATGTTCGTTTGTTTATGTTAAATAAAATAAACCTTTCTCTTTGCAACTTCTGTTGAACCACACATTTGCTATTATTTTTATTGACACTGCTCCTATACAAACTCAATGTTTGTCATTTTGGACCTTCTGACAGATGAACTCGGAAGATTTTGAAAGGTTGCGTGCTGCATGTCCAAGCCTTAAACGCATCCAGAGTGGAAGCCTTGGAGGGACCTAATGCAACTGGGTGGTTGTTGTGTGTAGTGTTTCATGGCAATGTATTTTTTCTTGTAGTATTTATGTATTAAAGCTTGAAGTAAAAAAGACCCGTCGGTGGCTCTTGTTTGTACATAATAAATCACAGAGTCCATGGTGGGATTGTGCTCGTAGAATCTGCACTGTTGTAGTGTGCTAGCTACATTTGTAGTAGAGCTTAATGCGTACTCTGTGAGAATTGCGGACTGATATTAATATTATTTGAGCCAATATAGTGTGGTTTGTAAGTTCTCTTAATATATGCATGAATTCACTTATTGGGGAAAATGGCGTATGGCATATTTCTTGTTTAAGGTGATGGTATTCTTTCGGAATTCAGATCCAGCGAAGTAACCCAATTTTTTAGTTTTAGATCGGGACTGTCCGATTTGAATCTGCGACAATTCATTCCGAAGAGGAGCCAACACATTTTGAGTGATAGATTTGGATTCTGAGGTGATCCCAAGCGATGGATTTGAATTGGCTGATCTCGATCTGAAATCCAAAAATTGAGTTACTTTAGGGGATCTGGACCCATTCTATCGTGCAGTACTCGCTCTCCTGTTATCATACCTTTTGAAATAAATAACAAATTTCGTCATTGCTGTGCTGCAGTTTTTCAATGCTGCACCATAGAATTCTTAGGTAGATGGAAGTTTTTTTACTTTGCCATACTATTAAGTCTACACAAGAAAATCTGCTGCACTAGCAGCAACAAACAATTTTAAATTTTAATAGTTGTGAGCGGTAGAAAACAAAGTAAATATTTCAGATGTGTTTAGCTGAAATCTTTACGCTGTTTTCTACCGCTCACAACTTAATAAAGTACAGATGCTAAGAGCATTGACATTCTAGCAATTCAAATGAGTTTCTAAATAACTGTTAATTACTTTTTAAAAATTAAGGTCTTAAAGTTTCTAATTTTTACATCTCTAAAATTAATTTTAGAGTTTCTATTAAGTCACGCTAGCAATAAATTAAAAATGAGAAATAATTTAAGTTAATTATTTGGCCAGCTTGGAGTTCATAAACAGTTTCTTAATAAGAAAAAATTCTGCATAGTTTCTAAATAATAAAATTTTCCACATCCTTGAAACTGAATTAGAAACTGCCAACTCCCATCAGCAAAAAAGAAATAATATACATCATATATTATATATATAGACATCCTTTTGTGGGTTAATTTTTTATTTACCCTGAAAACTTTCTCAGTTTTCTATTTACTCTTGAAGTCTTTATTATATCTAATAAATCTCTTAATTTTGTTTATACTTTTTTATTTACTCATAGATTTAATTACCTATTGTCATTATTTTTCTTTTCCCACTGTACCCTTCTTCTTTCTCAAGATTGTACTTCTCTTATCTCTCTTTCTCAACGAAGATCTGAGGCCTGATTCACAGCTTCTATGAATCAACTAAAAATTTGGATTCAATTTGATAAGACGCTATTGTTTCTACAGAAGAGATTTCAAAACAGCAAGAACAAAAACTAAACATGAGAATAATGGTCTTGGAATATATGTGCATAAATAAACGATAAACCTTAATTTAGTCAAGAAGCTGCAGTTAAAATATTTCTTGTTTTTGAGCAAATATCGTCTGAGCACTAAAATAGCAAAATTACTAATAAACTAACCTTTATCTACTTTATTGTTATACATGCTTAATTGTTAGATTAACCCTGTTGCTGAGTCCACCTGGTTCGGGAAAAACCACGCTTCTCTTAATGAACTGAGACTAAAAAATTAAAAGGGAATCTAGAGTATACTGCACCAAATAAATTCTGCTCAGCATTTTGAGTGAAACAAATTTGATATAGTAACGAAGTCTTGACTAAGTTCGGTTATCTATTGTTTAATGAAAAATTGGCGAAACTCTAAAATTATATTAACCGGAATTACATCCAATCTTGTTTCGTAAATATAGGAAATAAGTTCGTTCCAGTTAAATCTCTTTCAGACAATCAGAACAAGCATATGGAATTAGTTCATTGGCCTACCTGGCGTGCTAGAAATTAATCCTTCAGCGAAAAGAAGGTCAATCTCAGTGAAAACGAAAAAGCTTCTTCGTTCACCTATCCGGTCTGATTCACTTTACACCGTACTGTAGAGAATTATAAAACAAATTTACCAGAAAACAAACTTGCAAGGGTGTAGAAGGAGAAGAACAAGAGACGAACATAAAAAATAATTGAGACCAATCAACTTCGATAAAGGATATTTTTGTCTTTTATTATTTTAAAAAGAAATATAATTATAGTTAATTTTAGAATTGTAATGTAGTGGGTAAAAAGAAAGAAGAGTTCAGAGAAATTAGATATATTTAAGTGTTTAGGGATAAAAAGAAAATTAGAGAAGTTTGTAAGGATATACAAAAAATTAACTCTTTTTTTTCCCTTTCTATTATTGGAAGGGTGCGAAGGGGAATCAAACAGGCCTGATTATGTCTGAAGAATTTCTCTACAAAACGGGCCAATATAATACCCAACGAATCCATAATTTGCATTACATCCAACTCAAAGACATCAGTATTACATCCAACTCTACTATTTGGACGCCATCCAGAATTTAAAAAGAAAAGAAAACAACATTAATAGATATACAACTTTGCTGATGTATAGTAGTAAAACTATATTCACTGAACAGCTCAATTATAACGTTTGTTCATAAATTTGTTTAATGGAACTTTAAAGTAGGCTGCGGCTTACTTTCTTAAAAAAAAAATAATACTAAAAAATACATCAACAATCCTATGCTGTCAAAGAATGGCCTCCAATCTTCTTATCTCTGGATCAGTCTGTTCAAGCATACTAGTTTCTTCTTCATTACTTGGGGTCCTATAGGCTTCAGCAATTGCCTTGCCTTTATCCATGGCTGCTGATGGTACTGTTTCTAGAAGACTGCAAGAGAATAAATAAGGTCACTCATTGAAGTTACAATTGCTTGAAATTTGAAGGATCACTTGACAGGAGATGGTTGAATATCATAAAAAATATTAGAAGAAGAAAATTTAAACGCTTCAGTGCTGATGAGATCACAGTGCACTGAGCACTGTCAGCAGAGATGCCACAAAAGAGGCCCTATGCTATTTCAGAAAAATAGAAATTATTTTATCTGATATACCTGTCTAATGCTGCAATTGCTACAGTAATTTTCCCCTTCATGGATTCGACTGATGCTCCTTGATCTTTCCTCGATGCACGTAGCAATAGTGAGTCAAGGTCCTCCAATGCTCTATGAGTAATACAATTTCAGAATTAGCTGTAATATATAAAGACCAAGCTCAGTTTGTGACAGTCGCTAATCATAAGGGCACAGCGTAGGTTACCTTAGACATTGGTCGACAGCATCTGAAGCAACCTTCCCTTTACCACAATCATTTGCATATTGTGCTACCTGAAATCACAAACAATTTCAGACAGAATAATATGCCCCCAACAGCCCAACTCCAACCGAGGAACGAAAACACAAACAAATATTAAAATAGAAATTTAAAAGTAAACTTTAACTTACAGCTCGGATATTTACACGCAGAGATGCTGCTGGACCGGAGCGAAGTAAACTTCTGCTCTGATCATATCTTGGCTGCTCGTACTCCAGTGATTTCTCTGACAAAATTTAACATTAAATTTCACTGTGTCATGAAAATCTGAAATATATGAACATTTGATATGGTTTGAAATTTAATTGACCGGAGATAATCACCTAAATCCTTGAACTGGTCTTGAGATAAGATTACAGCAGGAACGTAAGCTTCCAGTGGTTCCAACTTTTTCCTAATAGTTGTTTCATTTGCAACTAATTAAGATTTCAGTGAGCAAAACTAAACCAGCCAAAGAAGAAAAAAATAGAGGTCAAGGGAAAGTTTTTGGGGAAAGGAGAAACCTTTTGACGTATTTGTCCAGAGGGTTAGCGGCATCGGCACCTGTACAATTATTAATTTAAAACATGAGAAAGAATTGGTATAGCTTAGATATGCTTTAGGTGTAATTTGACTACATTATCTGAATTAGAGGTGCTTAGAGATGCAGCAGCCAAAGGGATTCATTCAATTTTCACAATAACAAGGATGTTTCTCTCACATAAGTAATACATACACAAGGTCAAGTTATTACCTTTAGAAGAACTATTACAGGATTGGCTTGAGGACTGGACCAATTTACTTTTTACAATTGATTTCTTTTACTCATGTAAATGTTAAACTATCATGGAGATGGGAGACACCTAGAAGATATACAGTACAGTCCACCTATAAAATGTTGAATTATAGAGGCATTTTACCTTATAAACCAAATGATATGGTGGGAGTTACATCTACCACCAAAAATAAAAAATTTCATGTGCTTACTTATAAAAATAGGATTCTCACTAAGGATAACTTAGCCAAAAAAGGTGGAAAGGAAATACAAAATGCCAATTTTGTCCAAATGAAGAGAGTAGATATCTCTTTTTAAATTGCTCTTTTACAAGACAAATTTGGTTTTGGATGGGTCAAAGTCAGAACTATTTTCATGAATGGCAGTTAATCAATGATACTTTTAATTTCCTTGTACCCTATCTAACAAAAAGAGAACAGCCTTTTTATTAGTTTTTAGTTCTGTGTGCTGGATTATATGGAAACACAGAAATGAACTGTGTTTTCAGAATTCATTTCCTAAAACCACTAAAAACATTATTTTTACTGATAATTTCTCTTGTTGTATACTGGACAGGGAACAAGACGGCAAGAGGTGGCATTGGAGAGGAAGCACAAAGCTGGATACCAGATGAGGAGATCATTCATGCCATTCACTTACATCATACAGACTTGAGAATACCCAGGCGGTGATATACAGACCAGAGACGCACAACCAAAGTGGCTAAGCACAGCTCAATAGGAAAATTTGGCATCTATGTATATAGTTATCTTAGGAAATTCAATTTTCACAGTGTAATATATATCAGCAGGTATTTATAAATAATTTCAAAAAATGAACCGGAGGAAAAAGAGAGAGAGTGTACGGTTGGGATGAGAAGCGGAGGCGATCAAGAAAAGGAAAGTTGAAATGGAGGCGGTGCGCCTGGTGGTTCGACCGCATTGAGAGGGTGGGGTGACCGAACAGGTGACGGTGACTCGCCGGCGGTAAGAGTGCGAGGTGGTGGTTATAGGTGTTTCGGTTAGGAGGTGATTCACGCCGCGGAGGAACGTACCTCGGGCGGGGAGCGGTGTCGTCATGACTGGGTCACAGCAGTGCCAAGTGAGCCACTGTGTAAATGCCAAAATAAAAAGAGAGCCAACGCGTGTATAATTCTCAGCCAATCTACCATTGTTTTTCTTTTTCTCGCCAATATTTTGCGAGCTTCAAATTATTTCTGCCTGTGCTACGCGTACATATGATCTGCACCAGATTATGAATCAAGGAGTTGAGTTAGGTAGATGTTAACTGATTTGTGTTAGCAACTCAACTATCTGATATTTTTTTTAAAAACTCTGCTAATTATTTCAGGGCATGAATATACTAATATTTTGATATATGTATATATTTCGGTATTTAATTAACTGAGTTAATGTAGTTATTTTATGTTGTTATATATTTGTATTTATTTATGACATGTTTTTATAGGTAGATCTATTTGGTGTTAAAGGATATTATATTAGTGAAAGAAAAGAGTGAAAGTAGAGGGAGAGTGAAAGAAAAGTAGAAAACCAATAAAATCAATATGTTTTTTTATTTCATCTCATAAATTTCATGACAAAACTACGAAGTTGTACATAAATTAAACCCAACGAACTGTATCCATTTCTGACCTAACTTTATATAATAATGCTAGTCAAATATGTCAAAAAATTATGTTTAATATCATTATTTAACTTTGTCCAGTAACATATTTTGTGTCCAGTCAAAATGGTTAAAACATCTTTTAAAATATCATCCACAAATTTAATGATGACACTCAACTTTAGAATCAAAATGTACTCTTTAATATTGCCTGAGAAATATATATGTTTTTTTTTTTCAGGATAGACATTGATCCTATTCTATAATAAGAATTATTTTTTCATGTAGCATGGAAAATAAGAAGGGATATACATGATTAACCAATTTATTTTGACAATTGTGATGACCAATATTAAAATCCACCAAATCTGAAACTGATAATCTTATGTTTTTTTATTATTTAGAGAAAATATGTATCAAATGTATACAATTTAAAATTCTTTTGATTACTAATTAAAATTGATAAATCTATATTATTAATTTTTAGCTTGATAAAATATTTACAAGATGCTATTATATGATATCTATCTGCGTTGGATACTTGGATGCAAGTAACCGAAATTTTTATTTCTAACATTTAAAAAAAAAATAAACCAAATAACCATTGTTTGGTGGGATTTCGAATTCTAGCATGGCCGCACCAGTATTTTGCGGACCCATTTCAGCATGGCCGCATTTTTTTTTTTGGGTGTTATAAAAGGCACCACGCATCATACAAAGTTTTTAATTTTTTAATACTATGAATTGAACTTTGACCATGAACTTTGACCCATTTTATGATCCATTGAATTTATTAATACTATCTTTATTAACTTTGCATCTGGCACCTGAGATATCTCAAAGTTTTTGATTTTGTAATACTATGAATACAACTTTGACCATGAACTTTGACCCATTTTATGAATCTATTGAATTTTTTAATACTATATTTATTAACTTTGCACAGATATTGAGGCATTTTATGAATCTATTAAATTTTTTAATACTATATTTATTAACTTTGCACAGATATCGAGGCACCTGAGATATCTCAAATGAAAAAAAAATGGGTCCGCAGAATGGTTTTGCGGACCCATTTCAGAGTCCGGAGCGGCATTCTGCGGCCCCGCTGAAATGAGTCCGCAGAATACCGGTGCGGCTGTACTAGATTTCGAAATCCCACAAACCGTTGGTTATTTGGTTTATTTTTTTTTTTAAATGTTAGAAATAAAAATTTCGGTGCAAGTAACCCTCTTTTCCGCCACTTGTACTAAAGTACTTTCCGTGTAGCAGTTGGGTGTTCGATTATTTCAAAAGAAACGCGAAAAAAAAAAGTTAGGATAACATTTTTTAGTTTCTAAGCTTGACTAAACGCAGGCCGGTGCTTGGGTGATTGCTTCGAGCTATCGGCCACTCATAAGTTGTAATTCCATTCCATACATGGCCCAATCCCAGCTCCTCGCCGTTTCTCCTTCCTGCTTCTCTATCCGTAATCTCTCTCTCCGACTCTCCCCCTCTTTTTCTCCATTACACTAGCTAAGCTGTCTCTCTCTCTCTCTCTCTGTGTTCCCATTTGTTTATTTCTTCTCCTTTTTGTGTTGTAGAAAATGGCACGCGTAGGCTTCTCCCTTCCGTCGGCACATCCCTCCCCGCTTCTTCCTTCATGTGTGAATCCTCCCATGGTAAGTTCCCCTCCCTTTCTTTTGTCTTGCAGTGGTTTAGTAGCTAAAAGTTCTTTACGAATTGATTCGAACTCTAGAGCTTGTCTAAATAGGGTGAACTTATCTTATTTCAACCTGAGTAATAGTCGACTGGCAAATATTTATTTTTCTGTTTTGCAGGATAATATTCGTTGACAAAGAAGATAAATTTCGCATAAATAGGATTAGATTTCTAATTATTAATAATTTGTTTTTTTTTTTTTTGAAAGAAGGCAATGGGATAATATTTGTAACTTATCTGGCTGAAAAAGGGTGAATATAAAAAATTACAAACTAACAGGTGAGGTAACAGACATATTCTCTTTTTTCTGGATGATTAAACTACATTGGTAGACTGACTGCATGGTATGTACCGGACTGCTGGTATATCACACCAGTAAAATCGAGCATTATCCTGGTGCCAAATTTGGTTTTTGTTCGAGGGCTTTAATTCTGAAACTAAGATGTCAAGTTCCACAAATACAACTAAATGTCAGCGCATGCAGAAAACAGCAATTGAACAAACAACACGCTGAGCAAAAGAAAAATAAAACTATTGAAACCAATATGAAACCAGGACCAGGCAGTTTGGGGCGTAATATCTAATTGCCAATTAGTAAATACATACCAACCTGGCTTCAAAATAACAGAATTGACAAATTGACCTGTGTTATGGTCTTCCTTTTGGAAATCTTTTTATGGTTTACAGCACCCACTCAGTGTAGATCAAGCAAGAAATTGAGCTTAAAATCAAGAGCTATGGTTAGCTCCATAAGGTGTGAACAGGGAGCAAAGAGCCCAGATGGATTGGATGTATGGCTAAGCCGTGGTGCCATGCTTGGTTTTACGGCTGCAATTACTTTTGAGCTTGCTACTGGAAAAGGCGTCCTTGAGGTGCCTTTTCTTATAGAATTATTTAGGAAAAAGTTTTATATCAGTTCAAATTGGCTACAAGTATATTCAATTTTGGATAATAGACCATACACCAGAAAATAATACAACTCAATACTGTTAAGTACAACGTGAGCTGAAATAAATTAAGAAAATAGTTTGGCAGCTAAAAGCGTGTTTACTTGATCGATTATGGTTTCTTCCTTAGATTTGTTATCTACTAGTGGACTATCTTATTTTAATTTATTTAATTGTTAGTATATTTGATTTACTTGCAGAACTTTGGATTGACAGCCCCTTTACCAACAATAGCACTGGCTTTGACAGCATTGGTTGGAGCAGGTGCAGCTTTCTTTATCTTTCAGTCTGCTTCTAGTGAATGACTTAATTAATCCTGTGAATGCTGTTACTGTGTAAACCTAAGTTTTTGTACTGAGAGTACATTTGTATTTGATTTGCAGTGTCAATGTGTCTGTAATATGTAAAATTCCATTCAGACTCATACACTGAGATATTCTTTCGGAATCGAGATGTTCATAATTTAGTTCTAAAAGATGGACTTACAAAGTTTAACATCTGGGTATTGAACAATAACTTCTGGCTCTAATCTTAACAAAGCAACCATACAACCTTCAGATAGTACTATTTTGTTTATACCCCGAAAGTATGAACAAAGCATGTTTCAGACTGTACTATTTTGTTGACCATGACAGTAAAATAGGTTACAGATAGCCAGGTAATGAATGCAACATCCTGTAACAAAATCTGTTATAAATGTACAACAATGGTTGTACAGGTCAACCATGGAATATACGACATCACAGGAACAAGAAAATGAATTACAAATCCTCCCCTCGTGGAGAAAAATCACTATGGAACTGCAACTTTTCTTCTATGATTATGTAATTCCTATTTACAAACAAAGGGAAAAAGAAAAAGACAATAATATATATGATAAAGAGATATAAACAGCTTTTAGAATTTAGTCTATACATGCTAGTACAACACGAGAGAGATAAGAGACAAACTGGTTGTGCAATCTCACAATCCCACAGACCAGCAAAAGCAGCCCTGAATTACCAGCTACAAGATAATTTCACAGAGAAGCCTTACATTTCAAAACAAAACCAATAACCAAAAGACAAATAATAATCCCGCAAGATGAACCTCCAACCCGATGTATCCAGTAGGGATCAAACCGCAAATATCCCTTGTCCGAGAGACACGAGAAATTAATTGCCACAATTAGAAAAATCAGCAACAGTGGAAGCCTCAATGCGAGAACACCACTTCCCTCATCTTCATCTTCTTCAATTTCCGGCTTTCTGTCGATGTACAAAGGCGAAAGCACAGCTAGGAGACCCAAAACCACCGCGGCTAATTTTTCGGTAGAATTAGTTCTACCCATTTTACTCTATGTATGCTCTACTAGCACTTTGTTTCTTTTGAAATTGTTAAGAGAGAGAGAGAGGAGATCTAGATTGATGGGTAAGCTTTTGATAAATTTTTGACTTAGAGGGTGTATGACGCATGATAAAGAGAAGAATCTGATCATGAGTTTTAGATATTGGGGAATATAATGGTTGGTGATGTACGACTTGGCGGGGAATTAGATGCTTTGGCAACTAGTAGATAGAAAATTCTGGTGTGTTCTACACCCAGCTAAATATTAGACACAATCTTGCTGGTGCGAATAAGCATGGAAAAGCAATATATGGCCATTATGAAAAGACGATTATAACTCCAACAAAAAGCATAAGGACCACAATACTGTTTAAAGTGTATAAAAATTATTCTTTTTGATGGAGTATATACGAGGATATCATTAATTCTTTCCTAAAGTAGTAAAGTCTCTATCAAAACCAACAGGGAAAAAGGATATAGCAGTAGTTGATGCCTGAAAACATAGTTTCTTCAAAGTTGAAGACAGTTGACGTACTAGGTATGATTGCTATGCAGATGTATTATCTGAATATATGATTTTTAGCGCATTTCCTGGGTATTGAAGTTGTGCAAAACTTATGTAAATTACGTGTACGTCTTTAATTATTTTTGTACAAAAATGGAGAAGGCACGGAATTTAACTGCACGGGCACATAATTTTGCTCATATTCGAAGGTAACATAAGCTGTTCGCATCATTCCCATCCCAGACAGTTTACATTTTAGAGTAAATTAGATCTTGATGACAAAAATGAAGTGCTTCTTTGCAGACACAAGTGCCCACCTAATCATAAATTAACACAAGTTTATATGTAGGAAGACAAAAGATGCACAAAAGCATGCTGCGTGCAATTAAGCAAAATATGTTACAGAACATGAAAAATAAAGAAATATCATACAACAAGTAGAGGAAAAGTGGCATTATATAATATAATATCCCTACAGGCAGCAAGCAAGACGGTTACATTTACAAACACGCCCTCAACAACAATAACAACCAAGCTTTTAGTCCCAAACAAGTTGGATAGACTAGAAACAAACTCTTAAGGTCTCAAAATACTTTCACTTACCTAACTAGAACATAAAACGCAAAGAGAAAACAAAAAGTCAGATTACCCATTCATTTCTACACATCCAACAAAATTCGTCCACTGACAAAATGAAACTTTGACATAATTTGGAGATAATAACCAAATAACAAGGATGATAATTAATTATATCACCTATGGTCTTTATACATCTACCTAACAACTTGACCAGGTTGTTAAGAACTAAGAAAAAATTATACCTTCAACTTAAGACAGATGAAGATTTAAACTTGTAACATTTGAAAGACCGCGTATAAGGTTCATATTCAGACCCCATAAGTTGGATGTCTGCATTTACCAGAGATCCATACTCCGACAAATAAGTATCAATTGGCAAAGAAACATGAGAAGGCCAAGAAAGTCATGGCATATTTTGCCAGAAGTTAGAAAAAGACAACTTTTTCATTACCTTAAGAGGAAATGTAAGCGTGGCCGGAACTAGAAAATTGAGACTGGAACTGCTAAATAAGATATTGTATTGTAATTTTATTTTATGGAAAACTAAAATATACAAAAGTGTAAATTTTTAATCAATGGGGGTGGCTAAGCCACCCCTAATCACTACATGGATCCGCCCATGATTGTCAGATATAAGCAACTGACAACTTTCTAATTTCACGCATTCAATTGTTCAAAATTATCGTCGAGCTTTAAACAGCGAAGCTTTAAAAGTTTCAGAGATGGTAGATTTATTGATTTCCATGGATTATATAGGAGTCGTCCCATTAATGCAGAGAGACAACTCAAGATTTTCTAGGCATGCACAAGAGAAAACCGAATCAGGGAGACTCAACCATTAAGCTCCATTAATGTAGACACTGATCACTAGGGGCATTAGAAGTGATGCACGGTCAAGATACATCATGGGAGGCTCATAATCACTTGGGCATTCACCATCATAATTTCAATTGTATATAACTCTGTTCACAAGTGATGGCCCTCGATTTTCCAACACACCATTCATGAAATTAACGCTCAAACAATTCCTCACTTCCCAATTGTTCATTATCTTCATAGCCGTCATCCTCATTCCAGAATTTATCTAGATCAAAATCCAAATCTAAAAATGGCAGAGAAGCCCACGTGTTTCTCCATCTTTTAGCCAAAATGTATGTCTGCATGGCCTCTTTACTCAAAGGAATTGCTTTTGTGCTAGTGTGCCAGAAGGAAAAGATGCGCTCAAACCATCAAGGGGCAAGCTACTTATCCTATCCATGGTTTTGTTCATAGTTCAATGTTTCTCCGAAACATTTCCTCAAACATTTTGCATGCGCAGATCCTGTGTAAAAATATACATAGAAAAATGTTTTCGATTAATTTTGCATAGTTTTGAGTTTGGATTTGCAACAAAAATTATGATCACCGACTTATTCAATTTTAAAAGAAATTTTTAAACAACATGATGCTACTCCTAAGTATTCCCAACATTTTCTGTTATAAAAGCAATCAAGAACATATAGTGCCACACTGGAGAACATGAAACTAAACCTTCAGGGGTAATGATTAAGGATGAATATGCTTGAATTTTTGAGAAAAAAAACACATGGCCTATCTGGATTTCAAGCACAAGCTCCTAATGTTCGAAGCTGAAATTTTGTAAGAATGTATATAAATATTATTTTGTATTGAACTAAAGAACTTGTATAGTTGTATATTTGAGAATGTTTATAAATGATTACAAACATGTGTGGAAATACATATTATTTTGTGAAAATAAAATTAAAAGATATTCACGAAAAATTATATATTTATTTTAACATGTTGTTGTCAATAATAATTTTTTAATATAATTATTGATAAAGTTATTGATCAATTCTAATAATCTAAAGTTCAATAAATAAAATATGATAATATTCAGAAAATTAACAAAATTAATTATCAAAAGTAAAAGAGGAGGGATCCACTTACAACAAATTTGAGTTACAACAAAGTTACAACATTCATTTTTTTCATTTTCAAAGTCCAAATCGTCGATCCAACCGTTCAACATGATCTCCACAATAAAATGTACTTGCAGATCAAATTTTACATTTTTTTGAATTTTTTTACTATTTATTAAGTATTTTACAAAAAATAGCCATACTTAGACCATTGAATTTTGTACCCATCTTAATAAATAGTAAAAAAATTCAAAAAAATATAAAATTTGATATGCAAGGACATTTTATTTAGATGATCACGTTGAACGGTTTGGATCGACGATTTAGACTTTGAAAATGAAAAAAATGAATGTTGTAACTTTGTTGTAACTCAAATTTGTTGTAAGTGGATCCCTCCTCAAAGTAAAATTTATCATACAATAAATAAATAAATTAATGGTGAAGATAATGCTAAAACAATAATTTATAATCAATTAAAATAAAGAAATCGAATAAAATGTATCTATCATAAAAGATAATAAAAAAAATTGATAAGATGCAAAGAGTGAGTGAGCAAGAGATGGCATACGGGAAATGTATTTTGTCCAACGTCGTACTTTTGTTTCTATACATTTTTGTACAAATTTAATTTTATATTTTTTTGTAAGTTAAATTTTTCATTATCGAAAGACCTCCGAACACGTTTCGGAATATAAAACTCACTCTACTATAATTTCACAAAATTTATAAAAAATAAGTCACCCGAACACAGAATTTTTTTTTATAAAATGTAAATAAAAAACAGTTTGATTACTCCTCAAATTACAAAAGCCATCAAAATCGGAAAAAAAAAATCAATTACCCCATACCCCAACCGGAAAAAAAATTCAGTTACCCCCTTGTACAAACGGCCACACCACTAAGTCCCATAGATCAACAAAATTTTTCTTAATTCAAACTTGTGTTTTATGTACTCTGTATGCATGTTTTGAAATTCATAAAGAAATGTGATTTAATATATTGTCACTTTAAACTTTTTTAAACTCAGACTTTTGTTTTATGTGCTTTGTATGAATGTTTTGAAATTAAGAGAGAAAGGTGATAGAATATATTATCATTTCAAACTTTTCTTAACTCAAACTTTTATTTGGCAATGTCCATTGATCAGTTTCGTACATAAAATCCATCTCATATACTAGTGCGAAATACTATAGAGTCGCATGCTTACATGAATAGCAACTTTCATTCTAAATGATAGCTTTCATTCTGAATGATACTATAGAATGAAATGAATGGTATCACATGCTTACTAAAGAGTATGATATATGACGTTGGATATTTTATGGTGACAAAGCATCTTTTCTTTTCTCCTTTGAAAAAGTAATAGAGCATCTTTTGTGACGTAAGAAAAAAAAAAGAGCGCCTATAAATTAATCCTCTCTGGCTCTCACCGTGTAAAACCCGACCAAAATTATTTCATAACCGGAACTTTTATTGGTTACTCATATTTTTGTAATATTTTTTTGTAATTTAGTGTGGCCGTTTGTACAATGGTGTGGCAAGGGGATAACCAATTTTTTTTCGGTTGAGGTATGGACCTATGAGGTGACTGAATTTTTTTTTCGGTTTTGATAATTTTTGTAATTTGAAGAGTAATCAACTCCTTTTTTATTTATTTTTATTTACATTTTATAAATAAATTTCCCCGAGCACGCTCTAGTAGGAATTAATGGAGGAGACTCGGTCCAGTCTAAGATGCTAGATGGTTTTTTTGTGATGAGTACTAAACTATTGTTCAGCTTCATCCGTCATGTTCATTGAGCCATGTCACGTTTTTATAAGTGTAAATTATATATGAAGTGTATACTTGTTAAAATTATATAGGATTATTACACAGTTCAATTTCTTCATTTAAGTTTAATAAATAAATTTTCTTTATAAATGAAAATAAAAGACAATAATATAATGAATCATTGGTAATCAAAACACTAATTAAACAGATAAAATGAAAATTTTAGAGTTGTTCACTCTTAGAATCGTTGATTGAAATATTCTCCCCAAATGAGATCAAATAATTCCTCAATTACAGTCTACTGTGCTTAGTTTGGATCTCATAGGGCGTCCCACCCTTTTTTTTTTTTCGTTTTCTCCCAATTATGGGTTTCATATGGCGTCCCTAATATTTTTTTTTCGCGGGCGGTGGTGCGGTATGGCATCCGGGTAGGACACCATATGGTATTTTTAAATATTACCCCTACTATTTCTCATTTTTTATTTTTTATTTTTTTATTTTTTCTACTTAGTATGAATAAAATTTTGGGTCTAAAATTTGGTAATAAGCTAAAACTTGTCACATCCGTGCCTTCTCCTTTTTTAAGAGTTATTTCACTGCTAATCCTTTTTTTTGCTGCTGTTGGACTTCAGCATTCATCTGTTACTTTTCTAATCCTTTTCAATTTAGCTATTCCATCTCAGGAATACTTTCAAGTTACAATTATTCATAATCTTTTAGTCGATTATAAGATTTTTAATTCTAATATAGTTGTCAATTTATATTCTAAGTTATGTCTTTGGTAGTGGAATCAATCGTCAATCTTTCTTTCAAATTATGTCGAATGCAGGAGACCATTTGCCAATTTTACAGAGAAGGATATCAGTTGGAGTCTGTTTCTGGTTAACTTGATTTTTGCTATTGCTATAATATCTCATGTAACAGTAAAAAAATATTTTTCACTGTATAGGATAACTGTTTCGATAGCTTCTTTTTCATACAGAGCTGCATCAGAAAAATGTATATGATCGACACGGCAAACTTGAACAATACTAAAAGCCCCGACACATAACATTTTGCACTTACATCAGATACAATTTATAACTGAAAACAGTTGATATTTCTACTCCAAAAATTACACAATTAATGCATGTGAAAATAGAAAACGAGAAACAGTGATTCTCTCATTTAATATGTTTTTTTGTGCTTGTTACTCCGCAACAATAAAGTGCAAGATCTCGAATAAAAAAAAAAAATAAAGTGCAAGATCAACACATCCTATGCAATGCGACTGAGCATCTTCAGAGGAAGTTTACAAATTAAAAAATTCTATACTGAAAACAACGAGGGCCAAAATTATTTAGAATTTTCCATTTTCTGTGATTTCTTGGAGCATAACCTTCTCATCCACATTCTCTGAGTTGTAGTGAGGTTGAAACGCATGGAATCAGCAGATTTTGTTTCCTGAGATGCTGTAGGAAGTTCGGCAGGAAGTGCAGCTGCAGTGCTTGTAAATGCATCAAGAACAAGAAAGGCGAGTATAGGTGACAAATCTAGCCCGCCTAGAGGTGGAATGATTCCTCTGAAAATGTTGAGATAAGGATCGCACAAAGTACTGCACAAAAACACAAAAATAAAGTCAAACTGAAACTGTTTTTAAGCATCACTTTTTGTAAACATACAACCCCCTGAAGATTTGAACATTTTATGTGAATATTGAAAATGTGTTATCACCCTTTCTCATCCTATCACTACACACATATTACAAGAATAAAGTTTACTAATGTGAATACAAGATTTAATTCAACTGTTATTATTATATTGTTCCTCGCAGATTTTTTCGGTACACTTAAAAGCTTTAACAACAATTTTGCTACCAAGAGAACCATAACCTTTTATGTACTGGAGTGAGGCGTTGGTACTATGCATAGCACGGGTTGGTCTGTACTATAGATCAATATCTTCATTTTCAAAGTTCAAATAGTTGATCTGAACCGTTCAACATGATCTTCATATGAAAATGTACTTACAGACCAAATTTTACATTTTTTATAATTTTTTTACTATTTTTTTAGATAGGTAGAAAATCACTACTTCCAAATGATCTAAATTTTTTACATCAAGTGATTTTCTACCTATCTAAAAAATACTAAAAAGATTGTAAAAAAATTGTAAGAAAATGTAAAATTTGATCTACAAGTACATTTTCATATGGAGATTATGTTGAACGGTTCAGATCGACTGTTTCAACATTGAAATTGGAGATATTGATCCATAGTACGGACCAATCCGCTATGCAGAGTACCATAACCTCACTCAATGTACTGAACCTTATTTTAGTTTATCCTTTTTTATACCCTTTTGGTCTTTTCTTTCTGTAAAAGAAGTCAAGAGCCTCTTTTAATTGACTGATAAAAATACCCTGGGTGTTGAAACAGTTCAGGACATGATTGATACGATACTAAAAACATGAGCGGGAGATTGCAATCTTGTTTCGTCAAAGAACGTTGTCATTGATACAAAAATAAGAAGAAAAAAACACAAGTATTACGTCTCAATTAAACATTGATTGATAAATAGAAATCCAAAATAAAAAATACTTGGGTTCCTTCTTTTCTTCATCATCAATATATATAGATTAATATTAAAGAAGGGTTAATCCAGCATTGTCTTACAAGAAAATAGGAATGGACAAAAAGTTTCTTTTTGTGGATATATTGCTGGGATATATAAGTATAGTTCCCCTAAACAGTTTAAAGTGCTAACAGATAACAAAAGAAACTATATGTTGAGACAGCTGAGTCCAAGATCTAAATAACTATAATCAGAACTTAGTAAGAAACAATGGGGGCCAATTGACCCCCATTCATTTTCAAATTTTTTGTACTTGTAAATGATTTTCTATATAGTTTAGAGTAAAATGCTACAGGTACTGTAAAATTGACCTTCATATTCAGCATGGAAATTTCATATGATTAAACCCCATTCACATTTGACCGCTATAGCTTGAAAGTCTGGCTCCGCTCCTGACGATAATGGATATAATTACAGTACCTAACTGGACTGTATTAGTACCAGAGTGGTAGTGGACCTTATTGGTACAATATAAGAATATATTGTACATAATTATTAAACAGGGTTTGAATTTTGCACCTGAGCGGACTAACAATAACAGGAGGAGCATTGGGAAACCAGGTGAGAACAAGCCTTGCCACAAGAAGTGCATTGTATATGTTCAAGAAATTTGCAACACCATTGGCCACAACAAGACCTGCCACAGAGTCTCCTGGTAACATAGCTGCAAATCCCACGGCAGATAAGCTTATGTTACTTGGCTTGTTCAGTCTCTTATAGTGCATCTGCACGTACATAACCCCAATTTGCATTACGAATTGTTAATCATTATAAAATTTAGTTGAAATTAATTACAGAGATATATAATAATGGCATGTCATGCTGCTATTTTAGCCTCGATAAGAATTTCATACAAAGTTCAATTAGAATGGCATGAATTCCCAAAAAGAAATGCATGAAAATGAAGAGAAAAAAAAAAAAGAACTGTTTTACTTGGCAAAAGCTTCTGAATTGAGCGTGACAAGAGAGAAGCGGTCTGATGAAGGGGTGGTTGGAGAAGGCGGTGGTAACATTGCTGAGTAGCTGATGCGCATTGTCAACCGTCCGATCAGGGATGGAAGGTCTGCATGCAGCGGGGTTGGGGGAGGGTAAGGAAAAGGAAGACGAGAGAAGGAAGCTGAAAGGGAAGCTGTTTTGTGGCGTTTGCAGTTGAGAAGGAGAAGGAGAAGGAGAAGGAGAAGGCGTAAGAGGAGCCATTTTGTCTCTCTATATTTTTCAGTCAGGTTCTTTGGTGGCTGCTTTTTTTAGGGAGAGATAAGAGGGCTGTCGCGGCTGAATTCAGATCCAGTTAAGAGGGCTGTCGGCTAGGGAGGGAGGGAACGCTCCGCTTGAGGGCACGCTAGCGTGAAGAGAAAGGATAATGTTTGGGTAGTTTTACCCATGGGCCCTCTATATTTTTAATGAATTTTTTTTTAAGAAGGCTTTTGAGAAACTTGTACACATTACAAATAAAAAATTAGTTGTGTTATAATATCACAACTAATACCAAAAACTAAAAGCTAGAGAAGTTCATCGTCACTTTCTTACACATAAGCAAACAATATACTGAATTATTACAATCATAACATCTAAAGAGCTAATTAATATAAGTGTCAGCATCTTAATTAGTATTGCTAGAAGTGACATCATCCTCCTCTGGGCCGGTAAACCACCATTTCTGTATCAAAAGGGTCCGAAATCTGTAGCGGAATTACGTCAATATCTTCTGGCATCCAAAATGGAATTAGCTCTCGTGCTTGCCTCTTGACCATTCCTGGCCAGTAATTGATTAAAGCAATAATTAGTAGAATATTTGTGCGAAAATATTTCTTTCTAGTATTTTGAAAACATAATTCATTTCTCAATTTCCAAATGGACCAGCATACTGCACTGAAAACCACTAAGAAGGCAATTTGAGAATCCTTTCCTAAGGTATAAGAGAATTCTATTATATCAGCTATGCTATTCCATTGTTTAAAGTTGTGTTGACTCATCCCATTCAAAACCAGATTTGTTGAGCTAGTGAGCATTGCAGAAACAAGTGATTTATGGTTTTATTTTCATGACAAAATTAGCATCTAGTACACCCTGACCAACCTTTACTCCTGAGTTTGTCTTTAGTTAGAATTTTTTTATAGTGGAGTAGCCACATGAAAACTCTACTCTTATATGGTAATGGTAATTGCCACCATAATAGAGGTCTGATAATTTGGACACCACCAAAATTAAAGAATATGTATAAGGATTTAACTGAGAAAATTCCAGAGGATTCTCATTTCCATGATATCTTATCAGACACATGAGTAAAATGAGATGTACTGATTTTATGAAGAATCTGAGACCATTCAGCTATCATAATGGCATATAATTCTCTTGAAGGTTGTTGCCCCCCCCCCCCCCCCCCCCCTGTGATTGAATTACCTCTTTAAGTGAAATATTGGGTTCATATATATATTGAATAGTTGTGGATATTATGTTGTTAATGTACACTGTTGGTCCCACACATATGTCCAAAATTTAAGTTGGGTCAGCTCTTTTGGTTAGTAAGTAACACTACTAGCCCCTAAAGATTATAGTTTAACTATTTCCTTCCATATTGTATTGGATTCTTAGAATAATTTTTGTATATGATTATATCTTTTC
The DNA here is from genome assembly GCA_025461045.1 of Carex parvula. Classification (NCBI taxonomy): domain Eukaryota; kingdom Viridiplantae; phylum Streptophyta; class Magnoliopsida; order Poales; family Cyperaceae; genus Carex; species Carex parvula. The sequence continues at coordinate 8,956 of JAJGRW010000689.1, read as the reverse complement.
ATAAGTGTGTGTAAGTACGATCCTTAAACTTCCACCACCACAGTCCTTAGCTAAACAAGCTCTATGCCAACTAACTAGTGAATATTTTTATAGTGGGAGGGACAAAAACATCTAGGAGGAGAGCAAAGAAGGCGTTGGGACACGGCCTGGGTGACAGGCTCGTGGGCACGATGGAGGAGCGGAACCGTCGTATCTTTTCACAGCTAAACAAACCAGAGATCATCCTCATCAATGCAGCATCGATTGATGTTCATAATTGGATGCTTTTCATTTAGGACATTTATGACAAATTGTTACAGGGCGAGAGGGCCTGTTGATAACGTTAGTTTTTTTAAAATTGTTATAGGGCATTTATGACAAATGAGGAGCTACTGTAATAAATAAACACAAGAATGCGAGTAATAGTCTGACCTTTGTAAATACTTTTTTCTATCAATATATTTTTAGTGGATTTTTTCCCCTAAACTTAAAAAAAAAAACTAGTGAATATTTTTTCTAGTATAATCTGATCCTTGTCATAATATTCTCTTTCTAATCTTAGTCTACCTGGTTTAGTACATATATGTCTATGATGTTTTTAAATAAATTGATAAAGTTAAATATCATTAAGATTTAGTGTATCCATGTGTTGAATAAAATAATTCACGTCGGCAGAAAAATCTATTAAATAGGACTAAATTAGTTTTTTTAAATAATAAAGGACTATTTTGATTCTTTTTAGGAAATTTAAGAACTGAATTAATACACATGAAAGTTCAAGAATAACAAAAAAAAAACTTCTTCGATAGAACTCAAACTTGTTAATCCATCTAAAATAGACAGTTCATATCGTACGCTTCAAATCCTATTTGTAGTTTTGTGCAGAAAAAGGTACTGCCAAGTGCCCAAGTCTTTCAAAAAAAAAGTTTTGTGCAGAAAACCGAGCATTGTATGACGTGTTTTAACATAATTCATATACTATATACTTGTCGGATTAACTGAAACTGGCTCTCCGAATTAAGCCCACAGGCCACAGAAGGGCCGGACTTCTAGAATTCTTTCCCTTCGTAGATCTTTTCAAGCCCAGCCTGCGTGAACTGCATCCATCTCTTTGAGGCGCATAATGATCAACATCGTAAAATATAAATCCAATGGGGTACCCGAAGTCTGCGTGTCACTTGAATCTGATTGGATACCATTACGTCGTAATCTAGATCTACAACTGTTCGATTTCGATCGGAAAGTGGATGTTCTTTCAAGTCTCGCAAGTAATATATCCCCGTGTCGCAACTTCCTGCGAAGGTTCTTCGAGGCTTCGAGCTTCTTCCTTCTTTAAATATTAAATATTAAATATTAATTCGTCTTCCTTCTCAGTTTTCGCGCAAACTCCCCATTGGATTGAAGAGGGAACTTCTGATTTGAACTTTGAGATGTCATCCCCTGCAGAGTAAGTCGCATTCTGTAATTTTCACTAGTTACATTGATTTTGTTCTAGTTAATTTGCCAGTGTAGTTTGTAGATTTAAGTGTGATTTTCATGAATTTCTACCTTATTTATCCAGTACAAAAAGGAGATTATCTGCCTACAGTATCCATTATTGCAATTTTGTTTTTGGATTAAAGTATTTGATCGAACAGAGCAGACTAGAACCTCCAGTTAACAACATTAGAGCAAAATTGAGTCAATTTATTGCAAATTCAAAGTCTTTATCTACCTTCCCTAAATAATTGTCAAATTTGAGATTCCTATCAGAGGCAACTGCTTTGGCAAAACTAGGTGTGAAAGTAATTAGCTCCAAAACTTATATGGGGTTGCGTACCCTAAAAGATTTATAACTATGATAGACAATGATCCTATAGCTATTATGTCCACTTTTCTCTCATTTCTTACTATGAAACCTTTTAATTTGTACTTTTATTTGACTTTTCAGATTTTACAATTCGCTTCCGCCAATTACTAAGGCTTACGGTACAATTTGTTTTCTGACAACTGCGGTTCTCCAGCTAGGCATTTTGACCCCCTACCATATAGCTCTGCTATACCCTCTCATATTAAAAAATTTGCAGGTATCTTATTAAGAAATTCATCTTAAATTTAAGCATCAATAGACCATTAATTATGCAGTTCAATCTAATATTGATTTCTCTTTTCCCTAAATGATTGTTGGTTGTGCCATTTCATCAATCTTAATTAAGCCTTTAATAATCAATTTACTTCCGGTTGCATAAATTAAATTGGTTTTCAAAAGACCCAAGGGAACAGTGACAAACTGATCAGAGTATGAGTTGAACTTGTACTAATACCTGTTATTATTTTTGGAAATTTCTTACTTTTGCATTAAGATACCCAATACAATTACATGCTTTCATTTAATTGTTTGCAGATATGGAGGTTGATAACACCTTTCTTTTTCCTTGGCAAGTTTTCAATCAACTTTGGTATCCGCTTGTTAATGATGTAAGAGATGCTCATAAACATTTGTTGTTTTTGCGTTAATTATTCGAGCAGATAAGCTATAATTTTGTGTATTAAGTGGGCCCTTTCATACCTGTTTTTTGGTCCTTCCTTAATTACTTCAACTTGCTGAGAGCCCGAATTAGCTATTATTCTTTATTTTAAAAAAAAATTCAATGTGCCTCAGTTAACAGGTAATAGTCAAAATAGCAGTTGCATTTTGCAACGGAGCCAAAAATTCATCCCAATTTTTTCAATCAACCTGTTGTTGTGCTATTAAGCCCTTAGTTTAGATAAGATCTGTTTGCACCCACTGACATTATGAAATAATGCTATTCTATAATCATATAGGTAGTTGTATGGGTAGTTCAAATAAATATTTATCCATGGGTGGCCAACAAGTTCAAATAAATATATTGACATTTATTGAGCTTGAAATGTAGAGCTCGGTATGGTGTACAGCTGGAGAAGGGTCCTTTTGATAAACGCACTGCAGATTTCTTGTGGATGATGATTCTTGGAGCCGTTTCTTTACTGGTTAGCTGTTAATTTCCTTTGCAGCTTAATTTTTCTCCCAAAGTTTGTAAACCTTGGTTGTTATGTGGGTAGTTTGGCTACCTGTTTGTTCACGGCTGAGCTAAATTTTTCCAAGGGGTACTTTTGAGAGAAAGTTACTTCAAATTAATCAGAGACACAACCCCTTGAGGGTTAGTTGAAGCTAATAGGGTATAAAACCATAAAATTTGTAATATGACTGACACAACTTTGTATGAAGTTTGTCTTTCACTGACTCTAAACTGTAAAATTCAGGCTAATTCCAGGCAATTACCAGATTAAAGAACTATATCCTAAAGACCTGGCAAAGCTTTAATTGTTGACTATGATTTTGGAATGCCAGCTGAAATTTTGGATTCTTGGTTTGGCAGGAATTAATCATAGATCAATAGGCTTGTTATCTGAGAATCTGTTACCTTTTGTTTTTAGGGATTATCAGCCATTCCTTATTTGTGGTCTCCTTTTTTTGGAACATCAATGGTGTCAATGCTTGTATATCTTTGGAGTAGAGAATTTCCTAATGCCCAAATTAACATTTATGGCCTAGTCAACATGAAGGTAAATTTTTGCTTCTTTTTTGGGGGAAAAATTGTATCGATTATAATTCAAGCAGCACAGAATATTTTTTTGGATTATTTGGAAAAAAAAAACTGAGAAGTCAGGGTGAGGATCAAGTATTTATTTTGCTGAATGTTGACAATATAACTGATACTCGAGCCTGCCTCCTTTGGGTGAAAAAATTAAAATTGAACTGAAACCAGGTTGAGCTATTCCTGTTCTGGATTTTTAGTTTGTATGAATTTATGTGGAATATATTTAAGGGATATAAATATGATAGTCTTTATTGCTTGACATAACTTTGAGAGTACAATGCATTTGCAAAAGTACCAAAAAATGTTGGCTATTTATTTCAAATGTAAGAAATGCCAGATGCTCTTTCCAATTCTAATAAATAATTAGCTGTAGTTTGCAATCTGTGGTGCTTTTATTTTGTGCTTACCTGACGTTTATGGATGAATTGACTTTTAGATGACATCTAGCTTCCAGCTCCGCACTCAAACAAACATAGTTATTGCCATTGTTGACCTTACTTGACTGGTCAAGAGTCAGGTCAACCAAACGACATTCCTGGCGCAGTTAAGACTGACCAGATTGGTAGATGTTTCTTGTTTGGTTCAGGATTTCTGGATCTCCTGGCATCTTACCCATTTAGCACTTAGTTGTAGCAACTCACTTTCCCAATGGAAGTAATCCCATTTGTTACCTCAAGAAAGTAAAGATTAATTTAACAAACAAAATTTCAAGAGCAAACAAAATTCTGCAATACAGCAATGTTGATCCATCCCACCTGACCTGATTGACCAACGAGTAAAGCTCCCTGTTGTTATTTTCATTACTGGTAGTTGGATTCAGGTCACAGTAAGATCCAACCCAGTTATATCAAATAAAAGGTGCTGACTTATACAAATAAACATATAAAAGAGAAGGCTGTCAAGAACTACCATCTAATTGGGTTTATAATAATAAGCATTTGGTTTTATTTTCTTTTAATAGGCTTTTTACTTCCCGTGGGTGATGCTAGCACTGGATATGATATTCGGCTCACCTCTCTTGCCAAACCTTCTTGGCATAGTAGTCGGCCATCTCTATTATTTCTTCTCGGTTTTGTACCCTCTCAAAACTGGGAGAAACCCACTCAAGACCCCTTTCTGGCTGTATCCTTTTCTTACTTCAACATTATTACTTTTGTTAATTTAATTTTACAGACTTAAGGGTAACTTTTTTTTGTGCCGTTGCAAAATTGTGAAATGTTGCATACACCCCTTTCGAAGAGAGATTTAACATGCTTAAGAGGGTAATGCATGATTGTTTGAGGTGTTCATGGTCTATCAAACCAAGTTTACCTTTGATTTTCTGTTTGCTTATTTTATGTTTGGAGGATTATTTACCTGAATCACGTCTATCTTGAATGCACCAGTCTTGTAATTGTATGTACCCCCTGGTACTCATGCTAATGAGAGATTTTTGGGCCATATCTGGCCTGAAATTTGAAGGCCGTACTGAGTTTGTGAGAATTTTGAAATGCCATGTGTACCCTTAACATTTTGTTGCTACAGACAAAGATTGGTTGTGCAATGGAGGTTAGGGGCCCAAAGGACTGCTGGTGCGGGTCCTACTGTCAGAGACAACGCCAGTACCGGCACTGGTGCCTTTCGTGGTCGAGCTTACAGACTTGACCGATAAAGTGGAATATATTGAAGGTTTAACTCTTCTAATCGTTTATGCGAGGAATGATAGATTTGTTTCGATTTTTCTCAGAGCACTTGTCTTAGAGATTTGATGTACTTTTCTTACTGTCTTTCTTTTGAAATTTAGTCGGTGCATAGAAGTGTTATACCATGATATTTTCAAATTGGCCAATGCTAATTAAGCATGCATACCTGTCTTTTATATTAAAAAGTTCCTTCGTTGCATGTTTCAAAATGTTAAATGTGAAATTTCTAAATTGTTTGGAAAGTCTCTCTAGGACAAGATTCACGTTGCTGCGATCATTGCAATGGCACAGTTGAGCATTATTTTATCTAAGCCGTCTGATTGTAATTTGATGGTTTGGATTAAGCCAATATACATCACTAATTGTGAAATTATACAACACGTCAAATCAAATTATATCAAACTGTTCAAATTGAATAATGACACAACAATGCTATTGGAATAACAACATCGTAATATAGCAGCAGACAGGCTTGCACAATAGATCCTTGCTATCTTGGGCCTTGGTTATTTTCTCCTATTGTTTAGATCTTGTCGCCTTGGTCAGTTGGTCTGAAATCCATGACAACTAACATTTAATATGCACCAGACTACTAGAGCGCGGATAAATCCTATCTTCGGCACTGTAAATTTTGCTTTTTGAAATTTGTCAGGTTTTACACCAAATGGATCCTGTGGGACCGAATATAAATGGCTGCTAGACACGCCATGCCTTTGTGAAGAGTTTATCTTTCCTTAAGAGAGAAAATTTCGCAAATATGCGCCATTTATGTAGTCAGAGACATGTGCATGTGCTTCTTTCCAGAGAGACATACACAAATAAGTCTAATTCACAATCAATATTCACCATTCAACAGAGCAATTACACCTCCCTTTCTTGGTCAGTCTACATCACTCGTGCATTTAATTAACGGCAATTCATTTCCACTTCATTTGCTGAAAGCCTGAATTCAAGCAGAGGTACTGTGGTACACGGATTTCACATTCAAATTTCGATACACTGTAGCACCCCTCATAAATTCAGAAAACATCCCCTGTCTGGAGAGATAATTTATTTAATTTATTTTAATGAAGTGTCTTCCTTCAAACAAGATTCACATGATTCCTCTTTCTCCTTTTAATGCGTGTCATATATATCCTGTTCCCATGAGACCATTTTAGGGGCCCTTCCTGTTCTTAATTAAATTTAAACTAATATAACTGTTGCGAGTGTGGTGCTTTAGCAATTTGCATTAGACTCTTCAGCGAGAACTGTTATGCAAACAATTCAAAACAAATGACATTATATTTTAAATAGATTATAAGCACTTATTAAATAATGAAACATTTTTTTGGTGAATTCCACAACCACTGCAGCAGACAGAAGCAGTTGTTGATGACAACAAAACATGGATATCATTTAAGTTTCTATAACAGATATATTAATGATGTTTGTACGGACGCATAGATAATCAAAACCCGGGAGTGGGGTAGCCTTTCGGATTAGACCAATAGCCCACAAATGGGCCCACACTATACACATTGGGCACCACATAATGGGCCGGGTTGCCTTGGAGGCTAGGTATATTACGAGGTCCAAAGTCTATGCCATTTATTGCACCCCTTCAAGGTTTTCTCATGTAGTCAACCATGTGAGCTGTTATATTCTAACCCAATATATGCAAAGATATTTAAATGAGATCAAATTCAAACTGCCTAGAGATTATTAAATTAGTCATAGCTCATGAGATTACATCGTAACGTTCTTTTTTTTTTTTTTAATAAATTTTAACTATGTATTGTGGAACTCTCTTGTGCCTTCCAAACAAGTAACTGTGGCTTAATTTTTTTTTTTTTTTTTGATGAAACCATATGCAATAAGGTTGGATTCTTATCAATCAAGAACAAAATTATGCATATGTTGATAAATAAAACATAATCATCAGCTTACCCTTTACCAATGGATTGGAATATAAAAGTCATCGACATACTGTCCCACAAAATGCTGCAACTTATATGCTACAGGAGATCAAGACAGAACCATTTATTTATAGTGAACTGTGACACAGAAAAATAGGCAATTAAATCCCAATACTGAGATGTGATTCCTACAAATTCAAAATTTATAAACTCGGAGTACACTTTTCAGAGCCACAGTATTGACTAATCTTGCAGAGACCTCTAACTAATCCACTCTCTTGAATCCATAAATTATTCACAACTATCTCACTTGGCCAGTAAAACCAGGAGGAAAAATTGGAAACTACTAACGAAATACTATGCTTGAATTAACGACTATGAAATTTTTTTTTGTCTTTGTGCAAATTTACAAGACATTACAAAACTTCGACGACCAATAGCATGATTTTATTACTATATTGTTATGATTTCCAGAAAGTGCCAGAAATCATGACAACATACCGTACATACAAGATACCATTGTACATCATATCATAGAAAATTGTATCATACAAGTACCTCGAGCAGCTGTTGTTTTATGCATCGGTTGTCAGATCTTTTACAAGCGAATTGTAACCGTGATTTTATGCACGATTGTGGGATAAGGAATTGCCATGTCTCGTGTCTTTTAGAACAGAGGATGGTTTAAACGTCTCGTATCTTTTATGGTTCAATGTATCTCATATTCTTTATTTTCATTTTAAAGTTCAAACAGTCGATTCGAACTGTTGAACATTATCTCGATATTAAAATATGTTTGTAAATCAAATGTTATATTTTTTAGAAAAAAATTTACTATTTTTTTAGATGGTCATGAAATCATTGTTTTTGGATAATCATAATTAGTGATTTTGTACCAATTTACAAAATAGTAAAAAAATTGCAAAAAAATATAAAATCTGATCTCCAAGCATATTTTAATATGGAGATTTATGTTGAGCTATTTTGAATGGTTGTTTGAATTTTGAAAACAAAAATAAATAATATGAGACACAGTGACACATGAAAGATACGAGTCATTTTAATCCTCCTCTTTATAAAAATATATACTATTTTAATTTGACATACGTCTTCGTTGGATACCTTGGTAGCAAGTATATCCATGTGAAATGAACTTGTATATATCCTAGCTTGTTAAAATTCGCATATTTGATGGCCGTGTATTGTTTTTTTTAGTGCATAGCAGACAACGAACGCATGTTGATATTCAACCTCTGAACATATTTATTTTGAGGTGAATTCATGTTCTTGGCCGAATTGATTATGTTCAAGTGTGATCATAACTTAAATGATTGCTCTCAGGGGTTGGATATTCTTCAAATTATTTTGCATTGGTTCTATCTCTATTCAGTCATGTCAGGTCCAGGTCAATTAAACTTCCTACATCTCCTATATATTTGCTGGTCTCTGTGGCACTTCTTTGGAGTACAGTATGCTTACAAAAGCCTTGGAAATTTGGAATCCCATTTCGAAATATAGAGAATTAGAGGTTATCTAAAGTACTTTTGTACTGTAAAACCCATCACACATACCACGCTAGTGCGTCCTCTGGACCTCTTTGGAATGCCAGTACACCACTACGACACTATCTTGCTGCTACCAGCAACCTCCTAACATAATATTCAAACGCTTTTACGCTTACTTTTTTTTTTGTGGAGCGTTCAACGCATGTACTTGGTTTGAACGTCCTTGCTTTCTGAAACTTCAGACGAGTTTTGGTGGAGGTCAACGCCTATGCTGGTACAGTACTGTGAAC